>CM067217.1:9031166-9124157 GCA_034190945.1 Octodonta nipae | reverse complement strand
ATTAATTAATTAAAATAAATATATAATAAATTTAAGTTTTAACAGAATAATTCGATTCTGAGTAAAAAGCTTGGGGTGTGTTTCACTATATTTGCATAGCTCTCCTCTTATAAATAGTTGCCAATAGAATAACTGTAAAATTTAATATTTCGAGCACCCCACGCTTTTTACTATGAATCAAATTATTCTGTTAATAACTTAAATTTTATATACTTTTTATTTTGAGGTAATTAATCATGATTGATTGTTCGACTTTCGACTGCTGCAATATAAACTGTTCATAATTCAAAATTTATTTTCTGCTTTTTAGTTCGGTTTGCTATTAAAGCGTATTTTGTAACTTTTTTATATATAATTATTTTCTAAGTTTTTAGTCTCATGACGATGTATATGTTACGGTAAATGTACACTCTTGGGAAATGTACACTTTTATCGTAAAATGTGTACATTTTCCAAAAAGTTAGAAAAAGATTGTTTTAAAACTCCCTGTTTAGCTCATAATTTTTATCGTCATCTCTAGACAAAACAACGCAAATCAAATTATTTGGATTCGTTTTACCAGGATCAACGTCTGGAGTGGAAACTCTAACATTGTCACCAATCACAGCAGCAGGAATTTTTCTTTCGATTTCGTATTTTGTATGCTTACATTTACCAAAACGACATGGTTATTGTGAATTTAATGTACATTTCCCTTATTTGAAATTTTAAATATTAGTTGAATGCACATTACCCAAACGAGGAGGCAAATGTGCACATTTACCGGAAAATGTGTACATTTGCCACAATATCTACTTTTACCGTAACATATATATATATATAGTATTTATAATTAAAACTTAAAAACTTAAAACTTTCTATTTCATTAAAGCAAGTTCTACTACTGCCAACTAGATGGCAGTAGTTAATAGACGAATTTGTATATAGGCAAGAACAGTGACAAAAATCCACAACAAACAGGAAAATTCAACTTAAGAAATTGTATTGTCATCGGCCCTTGACACGTGTTCCAATTTTCAACTTAATTGGACCTCTTTAAGTTAGCGAAAATTACGTTAAAAGTTTCCGTTACATAGATAGATACATACGTACACCTCAACCTAATAAAAGCGTATTATAAATAATGCAAAATATCTTGTTGCTTTTAATAGTTACTATTAGTCGAACCCAAATTAGTTCCATCAATTTCTAATACACTTATTTCAGTGACTCAATTTTATGGTAACACTGGGTAATTAAGATCATATTCTTTGTTGAGGACACAATGTAAAATAATTTTTATTTTATTAAACACCTGAGATAAAAAGCATCAGTTAGAATCCTAATAAAATTTCAAACGTATATCTTTGAAAACGAAATTCAAGTACAGCCCCATCGATAAAAAATACGAGAATATTATGTATGCAAAACAACTGCATAAATTAAGTTCAAGGTCGACGTCTTAGACTTATAGCATTTAGAGACCGATTCTTTACCAACTCAAAATTCAGCTGATTACTGGTTAGGAGAAGAAGAGCATCTTGTCCGAACGGTTTACCGCCGTTTGAGATCTTTTGTACTGCAGAATTATCGACTCCATCTTGTGCTACCTCTGACCGCTGAGCATCGACGGCAACGACATCGGAAACTTTCTTTATATGCCGGTTTAGGTATATAAATAAACTAATTCGAATAAATGTCGCGGTCCAAATCCGGAAAAAGCAGAATCAGCTATGACTCTGGCAGCGAAAATCTCCGTTCTCAACTAACACAATGTCCTTCGTCTACCAAAGAAACTTTTATCAAAAATATATTGCCGTTACTGTGCACTTTAATGCATCTCGTATTTCTAATTTTTGTAATTTTAGTAAAAATTACAAGTTTTTTACAGTATTTTGAAAAAGAAAATAAGGATACCCGAAATAATAGGTACTTTAAATTACATTATTTCAAAATAATAATAATAATAATAATAATAATAATAAGATTACCATACTATAAATATAAACCAGAATCTGTTTTAGAAAATAACAAATATAAGCTGTACTGGGACCGCACGATACTGACCGATCGGCCTGTTGCTCACAATAGACCAGATATAGTTTTAGTAGATAAAGTCTCTCGGAAAACAACTTTAATTGACATATCAATTCCTAACAACAATAATATAAATATAAAGCAGGCTGAGAAAATAACCAAATATAGAGATTTGGAATTTCAAATAAAGACTCAGTGGAACATGAACAACACACGAACTGTACCAATTGTTATGTCAACGACAGGACTAGTCCCAAAACATCTCTTAAACAATTTAAAATACCTCGGTCTGGACGAACACCTTTACAAACAAATGCAAAAAGCCGTCCTGTTAGGAACAGCCCGGGCGGTCAGAAAATTTATGGGAAACTGCAGCCACGACGCCAACCACGGGCCTGATAACCTGGCAAGGGCTCCCACAGAGCTAAACCCTTTTGATATGTAGTATATCTGGGGTTTAGTGAATTTTCCCCTAGAGGGAGTGTGATGCCATACATTGTATGGTCAAGTCGGGATAATAATAATAATATCGTCAAAGACCCTTTTATCAACAACGACAGATGCAGATATGGTTGCCAAACATCTGAATCTATCCAGCATATCACAGGAGGTTGCCAAGCGTTCGCGCTGCAACTGAATACAAAGAACGACACGATGCTGTGGCAAAAATACTGCACCAGGAACTGCGCTGAAACTCGAGCTATCACAGTCGCTAAGAACACCCTACTATATATACAAACCAGAATCTATTTTAGAAAATAACAACTACAAACTGTACTGGGACCGGACGATATTGACCGATCGGACTGTTGCTCACAATAGACCAGATATAGTTTTGGTAGATAAAGTCTCTAGAAAAACAACCTTAATTGACATAGCAATCCCTATCAACAACAATATAAATATTAAGCAGGCTGAAAAAATAGCCAAATACAGGGATTTAGAATTTCAAATACAGAGACAATAGGACATGAACAACACTCGAACAGTACCAATTGTTATGTCAACAACAGGAGTAGTCCCAAAACATCTATTAAACAATTTGAAATACCTCGGTCTGGGCGAACATCTTTACCAACTGATGCAAAAAGCCGTCCTGTTAGGAACAACCCGGACGGTTAGAAAATTCATGGGGAACTGCAGCCACGACGCCAACCACGGGCCTGATAACCTGGCAAGGGCTCCCACAGAGCTAAACCCTTTTGATATGTAGTATATCTGGAGTTTGGTGAATTTTCCCCTAAGGGCACACTATGTGTGCCTTAGAGGGAGTGTGATGCCATACATTGTATGGTCAAGTCGGGAATAATAATAATAATAAAGCCTTTATTACCCAACAGTAAAAACCATTTACAGAGTAATTAAAAAATAAATAAAGATGACAGAAAAAAGTATATAAAAAATTATACTAACACTAAAATTAATTGGAATACAGACATGTATAAAAGAAATTAAAAAATTGACCAAAGAAAAAGAAACAATTAGTTATAAAGTAAATACATACATATGCACTTAAATTGAACAATGGGTTACAACAGATATAGAGATAATTTATAAATTGAAGAATTCGTGCACCTGGATGAAATATTCAATGAAATGTGCTCTAAAAGTACAAGCGTGCTTTATTTTTCAGTTCGTACGTTGAGCAGTTGAATAAATCACACACCTCTGAGAGTCTATTAGCATTATTACTCATCAGAAATATTGGAGCTTTAAATAAGATATTAGTTCGAGCTCGTTTGCACTGAAACGGTCTCGTATGCCTAGATACAACCCTAGGAATGACAATTGCAATCTGAGACAATAGCTCTGGACAGTCAATCATGTTATTCAGTAACTTGTACAAAAACATAACTGACGCCGGATCTCTGCGACTTTTCAAGGACATCACATTGAACTCGAGTAGTAAGAGATTATATTCACATCCTCTTTGAGGATAAACTCCGCGATTTTTAAATGTTAAATATTTAAAAAAAATTTTTGAACCCTTTCTATATCCAAAATGTATCGCTCGTATATAGGATTCCAGATTATAGAACTATATTCTAATTTTGTTCTTACTAAGCAGTTGAATAGAGATATTAAAACTGAAGTATTAAAATATTTGCAGTTTCGCATGATGAATCCATATTGTCTAAAGGCTGATTTTATTGTGAGGTTAATGTGGAGCTGAAATGTAAGTTTAGAATCAAAGTAAACACCGAGGTCTTTTATGGAGTCAACCCTTTCAAGAATGGTATCGCTTATACTGTACGGAAATTTTATTGTATTCGTTTTACGGCTAAATGTTAAGACCTTACACTTGGGAATGTTTAAAAAAAGTTTATTATTTATACACCATTCGTCCAACATACTGAATTCTTCTTGCCGAGCAAGACAGTCATTCCAGCTTGAGATTGTATATATTTTGAGATCATCTGCAAACAATAATCTGTTACATTTTAACGTGCTGGCCAGGTCATTGATGTAAATTAAAAACAATAAAGGACCTAGATTCGACCCTTGAGGAACTCCACTTGCGACTAGAAATTTATCTGAATAAAACCCGTTGAGGTAAACGTATTGAGTTCTATTATTCAAATAGAGTTCAATAATTTTTAGGTAATTTTTTAGGAACACCTAGACATGACATTTTAAGAAGGAGTCTTTTGTGACTGATTTTATCAAATGCTTTAGAGAAGTCGATGTTTGACCTCCGCTATCTAGACTTTCACATAGATGTTGCCCAAGAGCTGCCAGATTACTAACTGTTGAACGAGAGTTCATAAAACCATGTTGATACGTAGATATGCAATTTTCCGCAGACTGGTATAGGCGATTGTAGAGAACGCTTTCTAAAATTTTGGAAAAATTATTCAAGATAGAAATTGGTCTATAGTTATTGATAAGAGCACGGTCGCCTGACTTATATATAGGGCAGATTTTAGCTGTCTTCCAAGATTGAGGATAAGCTGAATTTGAAAGGATTAAATTGAAATGTAAACTTACCTTTTGAAGGACCACCCTCTTTAGTTGATCTGACAATATAATATTGAATTTTACAGATGGATATTTCTGTTTGCCCACTTATATTAGTAACGGCATTTTTAAACAAGTATATAATTTTACAGAGGTTAACATCCTAATAGTAAAATTGTTATTTCTGCTGCTATCTCTGTGGTCAAGAACCCATTACCTCAAATCGCATGTCATTTATATCCAACTCTCATCACAGAAATATCTCAACATTTTTCTAGTATAAAATAACCCTTGAAGAATGCCCGATAATATGCAGTATCGTTATCAATAATTCTCGTTTACAGTAGATTATTAATGTTTTCCAGTACAAATACAATACATTAGTTTTATATAAAGACTAGCTCGTGTTTGACATTATTTACTAGATTTGCTAACAAAAGATATTGATAGGCCGTAAAATTCCATAGTTATTGTTATGCGTCTGATAAATGAACACATCTCTTAAAAAATCTTATCAATAAAAATTGAATACCAGTGAATGGACAATAGTTCATCAAGAAGTTGCTGCAATATCAAGCAATAAAATCAAATTTACAATAATTATTCTGTTTTATTGCCTTTAATTACTTACTAGTGATAACAGTTCACTAATGAAGAATAATTGTCTGACAAAATAAATAAAACATTTGAAACATAAAATGAGTTACTTACATGACATTTGATCTAAAAGGTTGTCAAATAAATTGTGGTAATTAATTGTACATTAAAGGTTGTCAATGATTACAACATATAAATTAATTTTTAATTAAAACTAAGATCATAAAGTTGTTGTCAATTTTTCGTATATTTTTAACTGAATTCCAGAAAAGAAGAGGTTATCAATGAGGCCGATTTTTTGTTTTTGTTTTTTTTTTTCTGTAATTATATTACCCCATCTGATCTCCGAAACTACTGAGCCTAAAATTTTGAAATAAATAGGAAATATAGAACGTTACCCGATCTTTACAGGAAAAATAAGGAGAAACCATTACTATTAATTTTGAGGGGCAAATTATAGAATTAAATAAAAATTTAAAAATAAAAAATTTTCAAACGCATCATGTAATAAAAATAAATTTTCATATTAAAAAAATTGTTTGAAAAGATATTAACGAAACTATACCAATATTTACCAATTCCCCCTCCCTTATATCCGAAACTATAAAACGTAAAGTTCTGAAAAAAGTTAGAGATATAGGGTCTGACCTGAAGTTTACTGGAAAAATAAAACAAAACTACTACTTTTAATATTCGGGGGCAAATTACAGAATTAAATGGAAAATATAAAATTAAAATTGTTTCTAACGCATCATGTTATATATCAAATGAAAGGGCTCATTATGACGAAAACAAATATGTTTTTCATATTTTTAAAATAAATTAATTAAAAGATATTAACCAAAATATTTAAAAAATTAGCCATTCCCCCCCTTATCTTCGAAACCATAAGCTGTAAAATTTTGAAAATTAGAGGTATAGCGCCTCACCTGAATTTTACTGGATAAATAAGGAGAAACCCCTACTATTTTTTTAGGGGGCAATTATATAGAATTAAATGAAAATAACAATTAAATTGTTTCTAAGCGATCAAGTAATATATCAAATAGCAGGGCTGATTATGACAAATACAGATATGTTTTTTTTTTTTTTTTTAAATGAATATTTTAAAATATATTTAAAAAAATATATTTTAAAAAAATTAGAGATATAGGGTATGACCTGAAGTTTACTCGAAAAATAAGCAGAAACTACTACTTTTAATTTTGGGGAGCAAATTACAGAATTAAATGGAAATATAAAATTAAAATTGTTTCTAACGCATCATGTTATATATCAAATGAAAGGGCTCATTATGACGAAAACAAATATATGTTTTTCATATTCTTAAAGTAAATTAATTAACAGATATTAACTACAATATAAAAAAATTTACCCATTTCCCCCCCTTATCTTTGAAACCATACGCTGTAAAATTTTGAAAAAAAATCAAGGTATAGCGCCTGAAATTTACTGGATAAATAAGGAGAAACCCCTAATATTTATTTAGGGAAGCAAATTATAGAATTAAATGGAAAATAAAAATTATAATTGTTTCTAACCGATCAAGTAATATATCAAATAACAGGACTCATTATGAAGAATACAGATATGTTTGTTTTAATTTTTTTCAAATGAATATTTTAAAATATATTTAAAAAATATTTAAAAAAATTACCCATTTCCCCTTTATTCTCCAAACTATAAGACCTAAATTTTTTTACAGGAAAAATATGAAGAAATCTCTAATATTAATATTAGGTGCCAAATTATAGAATTAAACGGAAAATAAAAAATATTTTTTAACACATCATGCAATACATCAAATGAAAGGGAACGAAGAATACAAATATATATTTTTCATATTATTAAAATTAATTGTTTACAAGATATCAACATAAAGATATAAAAAATTTCATTTCTCGCTTTATTTCCGAAACCATACTACCTAAAATTTTGAAAATAATTAGTCGTACTGGGGCTCACTTGAGCACAGAAAACAAACCATCGTAATTTAAGGGACAAATTATGCAATTAAATGAAAAATAAAAATTCAATATTCACACGCATCATGTAATATATCAGATAATAGGCTCATTATGTGAATTAAAAATATATCATTTTTTAAATCATTTGTTTAAAAGATATTAACAAAAATATTAAACATCGACTTAATTCCCACTTTAGAAACTATACCTACTATTTAAATTTTGAAAATATGTTTTATTTGTATTTTTTAATAATTTGAATAACAGGTTTAATAATTTATAATTTAAAACTTGACCTATTTTGCCCTTTATCTTCCAATCTACAGAGCCTCAGACAGTAGATTATAAAAGGCTTCCCTGGCAGTTTATTACTAAAATAAAACATTTTTTAAAAAAATATAATCGACTTCTACCTATAACTAAAAAGCTAAAAATAATTATAACAAAATACAACTCTAGCAAATAAATAACACATTCAATGTTGTAAGGTACCTACCCAGGAAGTAAAAAATGTAAACATTAAAAGGTGCTCATTCTGTACAAATTAATTACCTACCAATCTAGTACATTTTTGAAGTCGGTGCCAAGCAAATCTAAAATCCTTCATTGCGTACTTATCTACTAAACATGATTATTGCTTGGCACCGACTTCAAAAATATACTAGATTGGTAGGTAATTAATTTGTACAGAATGAGCACCTTTTAATTTACATTTTTTACTTCCTGGGTAGGTACCGTACAACATTGAATGTGTTATTTATTTGCTAGAGTTGTAGTTTGTTATAATTATTTTTAGCTTTTTAGTTATAGATAGAAGTCGGTTATATATATATATATATATATATATATATATATATATATATATATATATTTAATGTTTTATTTTCAACTTTTTAGTTTTTTTTGAACTCAGGTAGTTTTCATTCTTTATTTGTTATTTTGTATGTATAACCTTAATAGACAGAACCAGGTAACATCGAAAGCCTCAACATTACACAATGATACTTTATCATTTAAATTGACAGGTAAACCTTTACAAACAAAATGTACTAGTACGCGTTGACTTAATAAGCCCAAAATATATTTATGCCTTATGGACTACGCCATGTAACCTTTTTCAACTTTTTTGACAACCCTGTATAACTAGATAATTCCACTCCAACCTATGTACCAACCATCCTGTACATACGACTGCCCATGGAGAAGCATAAATTTGTTAGCTGCCTTCTGTAAACTATAGGACGGAGTAGAATCCTATATTGCGGAGTCAAATCCGTTATATATTTCAACCTTGTGGGCTACCCCATAAATTATTTCCTTTTTAACATCTTATGTTATCGCCCTGTGTAACATTAATTCCTCTCCACACTTTATGCAACTTCTTATGGGCTATAAAAGAAATAATTTTTTAATCACACTGTATAAATATAATTCAACTCCAGCATATATTTCAACCATCCTGTATATGATTTGCTTATGTCCACATCATATAACAGTTTTTTAATCACCCTATATAATTTTAATTTCACAATTTTTTCAACATTTTTATATGTTTTTTACGTCCAGTCCACCCTATATTCCAACCATCATACGGCTTCCTACGGACCACTATCATTCTAGTCAGTCCTATATTTCAATCTTCATATAAATGCAACTCCTTCTATCACTTTACTTTGTGATTTTGTTTGATATAACTAAACCCCTGTCTATAAGTCACCAAGTACCAGTTTAAAGTTTGACATGTGTTGTCACTGAATTTTCTATTAGGTCGGGAGAATGTGACAACCAAAAGTCTTCGCAAAATGGAAAATTTGCATTTAAATAGGTATTTACCTGGTATACAAACAAAACAAGCTTGGTACTCATTGATTAAAGGAGCTGAAAATACTATGCTTTATTACATATATGCTTGAGATGTACATAGAAAATTTTCAAATTCGTAATTAAAACTTCCAGTGCCTAAAATTACCGCACTATTACGTTGGAATTAAAATATTTATGAGGAAATGTCCGTTATGTGATTTCGATGAAATTTTTTATAAGAATTTTGGAGTTTCGGCGATTTTCTGCAAAACTGCAAGTTGCACGTCGCAGAAAAGTATATGAGATCACCTAAGGATCTTCCTTAATAGATTAAACGTTAAAAAACTACACACATCCATAAGGAGTTATCGAAAAATCGACTAATATATTAGGGATATTGGTCGATTTCCATGCACGCATGTGTTCATTCACAAATTTTATCACATTACCAATAGAATTCTTTTCCAAAATTTGAAGTTTCACAAATCCGGATATATACTCTATTAAACAAGACCATATTCATTCAAAACGGTGCACCACAGGAGAAGAAATTAGGTAACATACATACAAAAAAAAGCGAAAAAATACGCGACGAATTGATAACCTCCTCCTTTTTGGAAGTCGGTTAATAAAATTCTAATGTTAATTTTGGGGGCCAATATAGAAAATTAAATACATATGCATTCTTATAAAAATCAAGCGAGTCCTGAAGTAGATAAAATAAAAAGTCTGTGTGTGGAAACTAAAAGTGTATATTTCATATAAATTTAAAACGCTTCCTTCAATAAAAGATATTAGGGTAAATATAAGAAAATGCACTCATTCCCTGTTTGTCTGAAACTGGAATATTAGAATCTTGAAGGTGGTACGGAACCCTTAGTATGCGAATCCAACTCGCACTTGACCAAATTATTTTATATTGGGCTCTTTCTTCCTTATAGTTTATACACCAAACCAAAAATCTCTGAATGTATGTTACTCACTATTTCACATCTTACACACAAAATATTTTAATAGTTACACACTTTAACTTAAGCTACATGTTATTGTTTAACATATAATTCATAATACAGTGTAGATAAATCTTATATATTACATTTTTCATACTAGAAATTTTGGTATTTTTATTTAATTTAGATTATCTTTCACATTCTACTCAATTCTTCTAATGATTCTCTCTCCAGGCTGGCGGCACTTGTACTATTATCTGTTTGGCATTGATAGTATTGACATAAATAATGAATTTTTTGTTACTTTTATTTAATATATGATCTAATAGTATAAATACGTTTTAGCATTCTGCACTGAAGATAAAAATAAACAAAATCTGTTGCCTTTGCCTATTTATGTATATTTTTCACTGTTAAAACACGTTTTGTATTTTATTCATTTTTTAACGTAAAACAACTAGTTGAATGAACAATAAATAGGTGCATTAAATTGATGAATCCCCAGTTAACTGAATCCCACAAAAAAGTAGAACTTGACAATGAAGATAGAAATCAAAGTCACACTTTATTGATGTATTTGTTTAATATTCGCATATCAAATTCATATGTTGAAATTTCAATTGCAATTAGTTTTTACCTCATAAATAATTTAGGTTAACCGTAAAATGAGATTCATCATGCCGAAATTGTTGTTTCCCAATCAAAAAATATTGCCTTATATTCGGATTGAATGTAAATTGTTATTTTTTATGAACATCGACATTGTACGCGCCCATTGTTATCAGGCCGACACAAAAACAATTAATTTAGATATCGTCAATCGATTATTAAGAAATTATAGCTACATAGTCACTTTATTTCAATTGAAAAAATTAATGACTTTAATTTGTAGTCAGTAGTTCATTTAAATGCTAATATGATTCCAATAATTTGTTTTGTTGCAATATCACTTTCATGAAATGTAGACAATAGATATTAATTTGACAAAGAACAGGAATAATCTAAACAAAAGCCTGTCTCTAAAATGGTAAAATAAACTTGAAACTGTCTAACTGATTGGGCAGATGATTGAACGAAATTCATTATCAAAAATAACCATAAAAGCGACCATAACATATTTTGTTGTTGTTGACGTGTCCGAGAGCATTATTTTTTTATCTGGCTAGATTTTATTTATGTGGACACTGTATAAATGTGTGTTTGTCTAACTTAGCTTCTATTTTATTGAAAAACTAGCCGTTACCCGCGGTTTCACCCGCGTATAGAAAGTAGAATTCTTTGCAAAAAGAAATAGCTTCTGAAACATATGGGCTATCCAATATAACAATTTTTTCTAACCTTGTTGAACCACTTAACTATAAATCTACCAATCCCGAATACATTTCACCCAATCTGCAAGTGCTTATGGGCCACATTATATAACAATTTTATTCAACATTTTTTTGGAACCATCTTGTATAGTTGTAACTCTGCTTCGCCCAGTAGTGCAACCATCCTGTATTTGCTATTGTTTATTTATCACCCAATGTAACATTTTTTAATTACCTAATTATAGTTTTACTCCACCCTATACGCTATATAACAATTATTTCTGATAATTTTTGAACCACTTCGTAAATTATAATTTTAACTGGCCTTTATATGCAACTGTTTTTAAAATTGTCCTAACAACACAATATATAAATAAAAATTTTGCTTTGCTCCATATTTCAGGTATTTAATATAGAGAATGCAACTGTTCCTGGTCTATCTTATACAATAATTTTTAAATTTTTTTAATCCACCCTGTAACACTATAATTCTACTAAGCGCGATCTTAACCAATATATATTTACAACTACTTATGGGCCACCCTATATAACATTTTTTGTACCATTATGTATAACTAAATTCACCAATCCCAACCCATTTCACTCAAACCGCAACTATTGATGGCCACCCTATGTAACAATTTTATTCAATATTTTTAAGAACTGCCTTCTTAGCTATAACTTCCATCTATATTTAAAATATCTTGTATATCCTGCTGCCAATTAGTTACCCATTATAACTTACTGGTCTGCCGGGTTTTGAACCATCCTGTATAACTACGCTAAATAACCATTTTTGAGATATTTTTTAACCATCATGGAAAATATAATTTGTCTCCACCTTATATGTCAACTACCCCGTATATGCAACTTTTTCTAACATGTTTTAATCACACTGTATAGCTATAATTTTACTTCGCCCCATGTTTCAAATATTGCATATATGCAACAGCTCATGTTCTATCCTTATAAAAATAGCACAATTTTTTATCCACACTATTTAACTATAATTCAACTCCACCCTCTATTTCAAACACCTTGTATGTGCAACTACTTATCGGCCACCCAGTATGACATTTTTTGTACAACCCTGTGTAGATATAAATCCATCAATTCCCAATTTATTTCACGAAAACTGCAACTGCTTATGGAGCACCCTGCGCAACATTTTTAGAGATTAAACTACTTAACTCTACTCCACCCTATATTTCAAATATCTTATGTGTGCAACTGATTATGAGCTACGCGATTTCACGTTTTTCCTCATATTTTTTTAAGCACAGTATGAAATATAATTTCTCTTCATTTAATCCATCCTTCATTTGCAACTGTTTCTAACCTTGTTTGAATCACACTGTGTAACGATAACTTGACTTCGCCCTATATTTCAGGTACACCATATATGCAACAGCTCACGCTCTGCCCTATATAACACAATTCTTCCAACTTTGTGGTGTTATTGCCCAAAAAAACATAAAAGTAATCTTCCAACTTTTTTACCCACAAACTGTATAATTATTATTATACTCCATGCTATATTTCAACAACCTTTATGTAACTACTTATGGGCCACCCAATATAACATTTTTTCACCACTCTGTATACTTAGAATTCTAGTCCACCCTATATTTCATCTATCCGGTATATGAAACAGCTTCTGGATCATTACATTTCTTTATAATATTTTTTAAACCTTCCTGTATAGCTGAAATCATACTTTGCTACATATTTCAACCATCCTATAATATTCTACTTGAAAACTTGTGAACTACTTGTGGATATAAAACAATTTTTTAACCACCCTATAAACTACAATTCCATTCCATCTTATAAATATCCTACCTGCTTACATAACATATTTTTTAATCTACTCTGTATAAATAGAATTCTATTTTATCCTTATGTCACCCACATCGTATATGCAACTACATATGAGCCTAACAATATAAAATTTTGTCATTCAACCTGCATAAATATAATTCAACTCCACCCGTTTTTCAACTACCTGGTATATACAACTGTTTAGGTCCACTCAATATATCTTTTTCGAACCACCTCGTATAACTTCGCCCTTATTTCAACCACATTGTATATATGCAGCTACTTACAGGCCACCCAATTTTTCTTTTTTTTTCAAGAATTTAAATATGTAATTCTACTACGTTGTAAGTTTTACCTATCCTTTATATGGAACACCCTGTAAAATTTCATTTGATATATCAGTCCAATTTTTTTAAAGCCTAACATGTTAAAATGACATATTCCGAATTATGAATAAAAACTAAGCTGATTCAAGTATCTAATATTTGGTGCATGCGCTGGAACCAATTGACTAATTATGTATTACCGAACATGGTATTAGTTTTTTGGCTATATCTACCGTTTCTGTCAATGTAGGGAAATAAAATGTATACCTGATTTTAAGTCAAACTATAAGCTTTTCAACAAAAAAAGATTCAGCAAAAACAGTTCAGTAGTTATTACGTGATGAGGTAACAAACAAACAAACAGACAACTACAATTTTATAATAGTATAGATAGAAGAAAATAAATAAGATATATATATATATATATATATATATAGATAAAATTACACCAAGTATTTCAAAAGGTATTAAACAATACATTTTGGAGAGTGCTCTGAGGGCCTGCAATTCCCTAGGAAAGGTCAGATGTAAATGTTCTAACAGACACCCTCACATGATGGGACACCCCGTATAAATATTAATATATCATGTTAATAGATTTTATATGAAGTTTCAGAAACTCTCCGTGTAACAAATTCACTTGTGTTCTTCTACTAGGATATATTTGAATGTCAGTAACCTTTCTCTTGCGCTCAGTTTGACCATGATCTTCATTTCTTCACTTCAAAAGATTCCATCAATTAATTTTGTATGTTAGGAACCCCTGGTCACTAAATGGGATTTTTTGTGACGTCAATTGCCCATTAATAACAAAGGATTTGATTCTACCTTTTAGAACAACTTGGCCCCGGGTATTAGCGCAATTTTCGCGATATACCAGGCATTCTGAGGTATAGGGTGGACCAAATTCAATGCTTCTAGTCTAGTAATAGGGAAAAACAGTTTTTCAAATCTGTTGACTACTTGGGAGAACAGAGCGAAACTTAAAAAAAACTGTCATACCTTTATAGCTTCGTTAATTATTATTGTACGCAGATTAAAAAAAACGTTTTATATTATTTAATGTAGAATTCACTAGTGTACTTTGTTTTATTCTACTGAGCCACAACTTCATTCAAAAACTATATTTTTCTTAGAGAAAATCTTAAATTTATATACTGTTTTTGTTAGTTTTGATTAACATATTAATGGAAATTCTAATTTTAAAAAGGATCAGGCACCATTCTTGTGGAAAAATGGACTTAAGTCAAATTGTTTGAAACTTTGGTATGTTGTAGAAGTTGACGTTCTGACAAAAAGAGTCAATGGGCTCAAACAGATTCTATGTCAAGTTTTCGAGGAACAAACTTTTAAACATCGAAAATGCCGCATTTTTTATATCAGATTTCCAATGACAGACGTGCTTTATTTCGGTTATTGGAAAAATTGTGATTTGTACATTATTGGATATAAATATTTCACAAAACAATTGCCATAAGTTTTGGTGGTAGGGTATTCAAAAAATACGTAACATGTGATTTTGGAAAAATATTTTTTTATTATAGCGTTGAAAACATAAGAAGATGTTATTGCACAATTAATATCTCGTTAAAGTATTAATTTCTTGGATGTGCTTCATATAATATATAGTGTAAGCTATAAATATAGCTAGAGAAGGCATATATTATTTTTTCCTATTAATGAGTCACCCTGTACGAACCATTCGTGCTGCAATTTTAATAACACATTAAACAGATATATTGTCCGTCGCTTGATACTCTAAACTGATTGAAATATTGAAAAAATGTATTTTTTTATACTACCCCATAGTTTTAGATTCTCTCCGTCAACTTTGTATGTTATTACATTTTTACGTTAACAAATGTTGAGTCTTTTACTGAGCAGAATGTTATTAAAATTGTGTGACTAGTTTTCGAGATATAGAGTGTTAAACTTCCAAAATGTCACCTTAATCGTATCACATTTCTCATAATAGATGTGTTTTATTTCCGTTTATTGCAGAAAACGTGGTTTGCACATTGTTTGACATAAATATTGCACAAAAAATTACTATTTTTTATTTTTTATTACAGGGTGTTTCCCATATAAGTAACATATTTTTTTAGAAAACTCATTTTTTATTATAACGTTGAGTAGGTGCATAAGAAGATCTAATTGCTCAGTTAATATAATGGTAAAGAAATTAATTTTTGGACATGTTCATACATTATACAGTGTGAGTTGTAAATATTGCTAAAGTGGGCATCTATTATTTTTCCATTAATAAGTAACCCTGTATAAACCATGCGCCCTGGATTTTTTATATTAAATTATAAAAATCTACGACTCATCACACTAAATTCTACAGGTTTGCAAAATTATACAAATTAAAGCATTGTAGTTTATACAGGGTTACTCATTGATGGTAAAAATGTTATATGCCCACTATAGCTATATTTACGACTTATACTGTTTAATATATGAACACGTCCAAAAACTCATTCTTATTAATTGTGAGATTACATCTTATGTATTCATCGTTGCAATAAAAAAATTAGTTTTCTGAAAAAACATGTTACATGTAATGGAAACAAACTGTAATCCAAGATAATTAATGGTACTTAATTGTTTTATTTAATATTTTTGTCAAATAATGCGAAAATTATCTTTCCTGCAATATACGGAAATAATACACGTCTGTTATGAGAAATCTGATAAGAAAAAGAAGACATTTCCGATGTTTAACACCCTATATCTCGAAAACTAGTAATACAACATTTGTTAACGTAACAATGTTATAACATACAAAGTTGATGGAGAGAATTTAAAACTACAGGGTAGTATAAAAAAAAACTACCTTTTTCAATATGTATAGTTATTGCAATGAGTTTAACTTCGTGTTGAGTATCAAGAGACGGATAATATATGTCTATTGTCTCATTAAAATTGCAGTACGAATGGTTCGTACAGGGTGACTCGTTAATAGGAAAAAACAATATATGCCTTATTTAGCTATATTTATGGCTCACACTGTATATTATATGAAGCATATCCAAGAAATTATTTCTTTAATGAGAAATTAATTGTGCAAAAAAATCTTCTTATGTTTTCAACGTTGTAATAAAAAAATGTTTTTTCCAGAAGCACATGTTACGTATTTTTGAAATACCCTGTAATCCAGCAAAATTTATGGCAATTGCTTTGTGAAATATTTATGTCCAATAATGTACAAATCACAATTTCTCTACTAACCGGAAATAAAACACATCTACGAGGGTGTATCAAATATGAACCGGACTTTTCTGTTTCTCGCCCTGTAGGTAATTCGAGTGGCGTGACGTCTCGATATATGTAGGTAGGTAGGAGGGATGTTAAGAAGGGGGAGTTCGTCGGTTTGGCGAGGCGTAGTCGATGCGATGTTAGTAGCATCATGTCAGACCAAGAGGTGCATACGTCTGTTGCGCAACGTGTTGTTATCAAATTTTTGGCGCGGGAGGGCGTTAGACCGTCTGAAATTTTGCGTCGACTATCTACACAGTTCGGCAATGAAACACTTTCAAGGACCCTAGTGTACGACTGGCACAAAAAGTTTTCAGATGGCCGAGAGACAGTGGAAAATGAGCCTCATGCACGCCGTCCCACGACAAGCATCAATGAGGCGAATATCTACGCAATTCGTGAGCTGATTGAAGGCGTACTGCTGATCGATTTTCTGCACGAACGCCGTACAATTAATGCTGAGTATTACTGCGAACTACTCCAACAAGTGAAACTTGCCTATCGGCAAAAGAGGCGGGATATGTCTATCCGAAGTGTGATTCTGTTGCATGTCAACGCTCGGCCACATACAGCTGCATTGACTCAAGTAAAATTGAACAAAGTGCATTGGGAAACGCTTGAACACCCGCCTTACAGTCCTGATTTGTCGCCATGTGACTACCACATGTTTGGGCCACTTAAAGAAGAACTGGGAGGCCACCACTTTGAGGACAACGAAGGTGTAGAAACGTTTGTGCGCAATTGGTTATCGACACGACCAGTTTCATTCTTTGAGAAAGGTATTAAAAAACGTCCGATTCGATGGGAAAAATGTATACATAAGAGAGGAGACTATGTAGAAAAATAATATGTATTAAAATTTGTATTGATCGTACCAATAAAATTTTTACAACAAAAGTCCTGTTTATATTTGATTCACCCTCGTATCATGCGAAATCTGATATTAAAAATGCGGCATTTTCCATTTTTAACATCCGGTATCTCGAAAACTACCCATAGAATTTGTTTGAGCTCATGGACTCTTTTTGTCAGAACATCAACTTCCACAACATACCAAAATTTCAAACAATTTGGGCGGAAGTCAATTTTTCCATAAGAAATGTTCCTGGTCGGTCCATTTCTATTATAGATAAGTTAATGTTTTTCTATCACAGATTCATAAATATGATAACAATTGTGACCATTTGAGTTCCGATAGTTCCTGTACTATGGGTTTAATGAAATAATTATACCTAATTTCAGATTTGATGACAACTTGAAAAAGAGGTACTATATTCAACACGAATGTTTATTTTTTTAGGTATGATCACTGTTTTTAGTGATATCGGGTTTACTGATCTGGGTAGTTTAAGGTATATTATATTGAGGTAGATTTTGAAGTGGTTCCATGTACTGACGTGAATCTTACAGAAATAATATATCATAAACAACACGGAATGTCATATAACATTTCTTTTTAAACTTACATATTTAAACGTCAGTTTGTATCAGTGAATAATAATTTAAAATTGAGATAATTAAAACGATGTACACAGGTAGTCAACTTTAACCACTCATTAGCTAATATTAAGTGAATTATTTTTAAATTTAATGTTATATTCAATTCATTCTAAAGTATCTTGGAACATGCCTTAATAAATTTAATAATGTGTTGGATTCTCGGAAATCTTTTGCCTTTGACATTTGTGATATCATATAAAAGTTGTAATATCTACAGTGGGTTCAATATGCTTGTTGAAAATTAATTTTAACCATCAGACACATCTGCTACTTTAACCTTTAAAAAATTTACAACCATCGTTTCATTAAAAATTTTTTTTCTAAAATTTTTATGGTATCTGCGTCATTTGGCTTTATTAAATTCTAGAAAAAAAAAGAAATATTTTAAAAAACTCTGTATATTATGAAATAGATCAACAGACGTAAGAAATGGTTATTAATAACCGAATAGATGCTAATTCTAAGTTTTTGTGATATTTGGACGTCATTATCTACGTATTAAATCCACATGTAAGATTTTTTTTAATTTCTAATTTTAACTGCTGGCTTTTTCATGTGACATTCGATAAAGTCAAAGTCAAAAATTTGCATTGATCACATGATCACATAAAGTAATAAATAATTTATTCAATAATATATCATAGAAATTATGCACTGCACTGAATAATAATATATGCATGAGTTATTTAAATGATTTAGAGATGACAATATTTTTTTATCTCACATATCATTCTAAAATTTCAAATGTTTTGTCGTATATGAAAATTGCAGTTTTAGATTTTTCTAATTTTTCTAATTCTGCAGCCTCAATGCTTCTAGTAGCTTGTCCAAAGATTAATCCACTTCATTATTTGACGTTAATTTGTCGCTGCTATTAGTAGCTCATTAGATTCAAATTGGCGTTAAAAAACTTAAGTACAATGAAAAACAAGGAGTTCAGTTTTCCGCAAACTAATATGAAATTTTAAAAAGATTCTTACAGAGGCAAAAATATATATTAAAATGTCCCACCTTCTGGAACTATATTTTTAATAATTTAAATTTAATTTTTTATAATAGATATTAACAATTAATTTTTAAATAAGTCTTATATCGAATTTTTTGATATTTGATGCATGATAATTATTAAGGGTTGAAAATAACTGTTTGAAAACGATTAATTTATTTTATTTTCTGTTAATTAAGTTAATTATTTAAAAACCGATTTGTTATACACAGTTGACTAATATGGTTATGTTTTTAATTATCTAGACAAAAGACCTAATACTGCAAATATTCAAAAAAAATCAAACTGCGTTATCATTTCCATTTTTTTACAACATTTGTTTAAACATATACTGCTATAAATTCAATATCTTTTTTTGTTATTTACTCTAGTAAGTTATGAGCTTTAAAAGCTTTAAAAAGTATTGGTGATTAACAATAGACTGCTTTTATAAATATTTTTATGTTTTCTTACATACATCAAAATAAAAATCTGTATATTGAAACAAAATATCATATGTTTCAAAATCGATTCTGACTTCGTTGTCAATGGCTTTAAATTATGTATTTAAAATGTTGCAAATTGAAAGTTTAATTTATGATATTTAAGTTGACATAAGAACATTTTTTTTGTTTTTGAATATACAGGTAGCACAAAAAATTCTAAAGATCATGTATAAGTTAAACAGCTTTCAAGTTGGAAGAATTTGAAAGAGTTGTCTTTAGAATTTATAAGTGGCGTCCCATGCATGTTCACAAATGGACCTAGGCCATAAAATACAATTTGACAATTCAACTATACTTCACAAAGAACAACATAACACAAAACAAAAAATAAAAAAGTTTGCCTTAATTCTTTTGAATGAAGATGATTGTATCGCTTCTACTTCTGTATAATTCAATCGTATCTGGTTACCGACAATTAGAGAAGAAGTTATTAATGGTCATCTTCTTTGGAACAACCCAGTATCGCCATAGTTCATAAGGTTTTTCCTAGGTTGTCCCTTATAACGTTACCGGGATCACTGAATGCGCTATCTTATCACAAAGCCGTACCTTTTTATTTTTTGGAGGTGGAAATCCATTATGGACAATTTGAGCTTAGAGTCTATCACTAAAATTAGTGTGGGACTCACACCCACTAAAACCACCTTGTTGTTTTTGCAGTTTATGAAGGTGGTGGTACTGTTATTTCTAACTTGCGTCGCCACCTTCCTGCCTTTCTTTGCCTTCATCACACCATTCTGTTTAAATCTTCTTTCTCCTTTTCCTCTATAATTTCCCTTATCCATTTGTATATAATTTCCTTGTTCTCTTTATTTTCTATCATTAGTTGTATCACGTTAGATGGTGTTATCATTTCACCAATCGTTGTTTCTGTTCTTGTTTTATTCCTTGCAAATCTTTCGCAGTCAAAAACCACGTGCTCCATTGTCTCCTCAATTTGGCTCATATCACAGTTACTCTCCCTCATTTTCTTTATCCTTTTTAGGTATGCTTTGACACTACCATGCCCAGATGAAAATTGTGTCATAAAGTAATCTGTACTTCTATATTTGCTGCTCACCCATTTTGTTAGGTCTGGTATTAGTTTCTTTGTCCATTCCGCTACCTAGGAACACCACTTATAAATTGAAAGCTGTTTAACTATAATACATGATTTTTAGAATTTTTTGTCCTATCTGCATCTCTAAAACAACAAATTTTTCTTATGTCAGCTTAAATGTCATAAATCAAACTTTCAATTTGCAATTTACATTTTCAATAGATATTTTAAAGCCGTTAACAACGAAGTCAGAATCGACTTTGAAATGCTTGGTATTTTCTTTCAATATACAGTTTTTTATTTTGATGGGGTGTTATTTCCCAAGAAAACATAAAAATAATCAAGAATATGTCACAAATAACATTAAGCAGATAATTCGAAAACTGATTTTATGAAAACATACTGATTTTTTTTTCAACGAAATATTTTTCTTTTTTTTAATTACTTGTAGATAGTATTAAAAATATATTTTACTTGTTATAGTCAGTTTTAGGGCATTGTTACAGATATATGCCACATTAAATTAAAACTATTTAAAAAAGTGACAAAAGGGGAAGGAAAAATATTTTTTAAATCATTTTGAATAGTATTTGTTAATAATTTTTACAATATTTATGTGCTGGTTTGGAACTTTTTCAAATTTTTCTAAACTTGACCAGATCTTTCAATATTTTACAATCCATTGAACAGGCGGTAAATTGTTTCTAATTGAGTATCTTCTTCAGTTGGAACTCCCTTAGCTGATTGAACCTTCGAATAATTAATTATCTAGTTTATAAAATCATCGATTTCAAATTCAGCATCAACTTACCAAGGGGCAAATATAAAAATTTCAACATTTTGCATTCTTTGACACTAACATCAGGTTTTATTAATATTTTGCAAGAAAATGGGCTCTATCAGAAAAGCCAAAATTATAGTAGTTCTCATAAGTAAACAAAAATGGACAGGACGAAATTTTGAACAATAACCAAAAATACTAAACACATCTCCAGACAAAAGTAATGACAGACAGAGTTAGAGATAAAAGAAGGGTCGAAGCGCCATGAACCTGGACCAGTATTATTTTCTTTTTCAAGTTGTTTACATTTCTCATTAAAATTGAATCGAAGTTCTTTAACATTTCTAAAACGATTATACAATTTATGCCATATTCGTAATTGTATACTTGCCGCTTATACCAAAGCACATGTAACCTTTTTTTTAACCATAGGCAACAACCTAAACATCCATTAAGGCTCTCAACGTACACATAAGGCGATTTACCGATTATAATTGTTCCTAAATGGTTTGAACCAAACACATTCTAGCGGTTTTGATTAATACCAATGACGTCACAGATCAGCCCTTTCTTACGTGATCGTTTGAAATATCTTCAACCGGTAATAACCCAAAGCAGTAGTTGTTTCTGATAGTCTGTCTCTTTCTTAAATGACGTTTGATGTTAGGTATTTACTATTTTCTTAGATCATGTACCTCCTAGATATAGCCTGTCAAGCACAAAATCGTGGCAACGCTAGAAAGAGAGGGCACTAGACACAGTAACAGGCTATTTCACTTAGTGGGTGGAAGCAGCCAATGAACAACATCCTGCTCGTATTTCATTGGGAGCAGCTCTCAACCTAGTGAAACAGCCTCTTGCCCTCACTATTGCCCTCTCTTTAGTCTTACCACGACATTTGTGCATGACAGGCTATATCTAGAAGGTACATGATCTAAGACTATTTTACATGTTTACCTATATATTTAACAATAAATTTTGATCAGTTTTGCAAACATCACTTAAGTTCCACTAAAGAACCACATTAATAAGAAATTTATTGTAGCGTACAAAATTTTAAATAAACAAAACCAAACAATTTAACATTTGATTTTGACGTTTTCTGGTTGAACCAAATTGCATTCTAGCGATTGAGTTTTGGTTCTACTTCAATGCTGAAAACAGAAATGTCAAAGTACAATCACTGTCAACCAAAGTTATAACCGGTAGATCGCTACAAATCGGCTATACATTGCTGCCATATTTACCAATATAACAACGCAAAATTCGCCAGAATTCGGCAATATAGGTTGAATAATTCCAAAATCACTTTACTTTTTGAATATATCGCATATGTATTCATGTTTGGTGCTGATTATTTTGATACTGTTAAAAAATTCTGCCATTCAAGTGATCGATTTGAGATCATTTTCAAACCGCAGAGAAACCTCCCAAACATCTAAAAACCTACTTTAGTACCTTCCAATTCTAACCTTCGCTAATTTTAAATCGATTCACATTGACATTCAAAAATACCTTCATCAAAAAATATATATCATCATTGATTTCTGAAATATGCTTTCACATAATAATAGATACAAAAATATTTCCGTATGGGACTGCCCACACGATGTTGTCCTTAAAATTTCCTCACTTCCATTCATGAGTATTTCCTATCGTATTTCATTACCGAACATCTGACTAACTAAACACAAACACGTGATTCAGTGCCGAAATCACCTTCAAATAAATTCGCAAAATCTTTTCGTATTGTGAAAAGACCTACCGCAAACATCAATAATTATTTCAGTGAAACCTTGCTAATAAATAATTAATCAATTTCAAACGTTAAATATAGCGAAGGATATGTTGTTGGGTGATTAGTATTATTTACCATTAAGCGTTATAATTTCCGGAAATCTGTTTGAGTGTGAACCAGTTCAGGGATTAAAAATTAACAATCGCCTAAAAATTGGGATAATATTATAATGAAATGGCAATTTAAATGAATAAGTCATAAAACATTTAAAAATATATATAACCGACTTCCACCCATAACTAAAATGCTAAAAATAATTAAAACAAAATACAACTCTAGCAAATAAATAACACATTCAATGTTTTAAGGTACCTACCCAGCACATCGAAAATCCTTCATTGAATACTTATCTACTACTTCATCAAACTTGATTGTTGCTTGGCACCGACTTCAAAAATATACTAGATTGGTAGGTAATTAATTTGTGCAGAATGAGCACCTTTTAATGTTTACATTTTTTACTTCCTGGGTAGGTACCTAACAACATTGAATGTGTTATTTATTTGCTAGAGTTGTATTTTTTATAATTATTTTTAGCTTTTTAGTTATAGGTGGAAGTCGGTAATATATTTTTTAATGTTTTAATTTCAACATTTTAGATTTTTTGAACTCAGGTAGTTTTCATTGTTTATTTTTTATTTTGTATGTATAACCTTAATCGACAGGACGAGGTAACATCGAAAGCCTCAACATTACACAATGATACATTTTCATTTAAATTGACAGGTAAATGTTTACGAACAAAATGTACTAGTACTCGTTGACTTAATATGCCCAAAATATATTTATGCCTTATAGACAACGCCATGTAACCTTTTTTCAACTTTTTTGACAACTCTGTATAACTATAGATAATTCCACTCTACCCTATGTACCAACCGTCTTATACATACGACTGCCAACGGACAAGCATAAATCTGTTAGCTGCCTTCTGTAAACTATAGGCTGGAGTCAAATCTGTCCTATATTTCAATCATAGTATATAACTCCTTGTGGGCTACCCCGTAAATTATTTCATTTTTCACATTTTATATTATCGCCCTGTGTAACATTAATTCCTCTCCACACTTTATGCAACATCTTGTGTGCTATCAAATAAATAATTTTTTAATCACACTGTATAAATGTAATTTAACTTCAGCATATATTTCAACCATCCTGTATATGATTTGTTTACGTCCATATCATATAACAGTTTTTTAATCACCCTATATAATTTTAATTTCACATTTTTTCCAATATTTTTATATCACCAATCGTCCACTCCACCTTATATGCCATCCATCCTGTATATACAGCTAAACGGCCTAATCTATATTTCAATCATCATATAAATGCAACTCCTTCTATCACTTTACTTTGTGATTTTGTTTGCTATAACTAAACATCCTGTGTATAAACCCACCAAATAGCAGTTTAGAGTTTGACATGTGTTGTCACTGAATTTTCTGTTAGGCCGGGGGAATGTGACAACCAAAAGCACCGTCTTCGCAAAATGGAAATATTTCATTTAAGTAGGTATTTGCCGGGTATACAAACAAAACGAGTTTGGTACTCATTGATTTAAGGAGTCGAAAATACTATGCTTTACTACCTATATGCTTGAGATGTACATAGAAAATTTTCAAATTCGCAATTAAAACTTCCACTATTACCTTGGAATTAAAATATATATGAGGAAATGTCCGTTATGTCATTTCGATGAAATTTTGTTAAGAATTTTGGAATTTTCGGCGATTTTCTGCAAAACTGCAAGTTACACATCGCCGAAAAGTATATGAGATCACCTAGGGATCTTCCTTAATAGATTAAACGTTAAAAAACAATACACATCCATAAGGAGTTTTCGAAAAATCGACCAATATGTTAGGAATATTTGTCGATTTCCATGCACGCATGTGTTCATTCACAAATTTCATCACTTTACCAATAAAATTCTTTTCCCAAATTTGAAGTTTCACCAATCCGAATATATACTCTATTAAACAAGACCATATTCATACAAAACGGTTCACCACAGGAGAAGAAATCAGGTAACATAACCTCCTCCTTTTTGGAAGTCAGTTAAAAATAGTAATGGCTCTCTTTGATGACTTCACCCGGATATTAAATGTAAAATGATAGAAATTTTTTACTAGCATGTATACAGAACGACTAATTTGTATGTTCATGAAAATGAATCGCTGATAAATCTGTTAATTTAGCATTAAGTTTACTGAGTAGTAGTAGATTTATAAAATAAGAATTAGACATTTATCTATGGTAAAATGAAGTTTATATTTTAAGTTAGACCTCTAGCAATATACCGCTGAAAACTGCATTCAAATCCAAGTCATACTTTTTACATGATGCCAGAACAAAGATACAAACACACGGGACAAAAATTCTAATAACATTAGTTTTCGTTTTTGTTGCTCTAAAAATAGTTTTTCTTCCATACATCGGCCTGTAACCATATTGTTGTATATATAGGTATATATTGACATTTAAATTTTAAATTTTTATACGACACTTCATTAAAGTTGAGGATTTCAAATTTGCAAAATTCAAGATCGCGAATCCAATATGGCGAAGATTTCTAAAGTTGCATATCTGATTTCAAATCTGCAAACAGCAACCTCAGATACCCCCTTTCAACAAATTTAACATAAATCTATTGCTTTTTTAAAAAGTTATCCAGCATGTTGGAATTGCCATCATAAATTCTGCAAATCTAACTTTGGATTCGTGTTTAGCAACTACAAACACCTCCGCTTTCTGAATTTGGTGAAAATCAGAAGATTTTCATAAATTCTGCCACTAAGTATGATTTCGGACGGCCATATTGAATCCGCCATGTTAAATTTGCACCTCTAAATGCATCAGCTCCTTAGAGACGGTCATAAGCTATCATTTTTCAAAAGTGCACACGGCTTTAGAAAGTAGACACCATAAAATGAGCCCTTGGTCGACTTTTTCCAATGCTTAAGTTGAGGAAAGTGCAACTGATCAAATTCCTCGACTAGAAATAATATATTGTCTTGCGATTTTAAATTCTGGAACGTAGTATCAACAGGTAGTATACATTGATAAAAAATTTTAGGAATATTTGAAATAGTAAGCAAAACTCGCCCTTGCGTTTCTTTTTACTGATTTGTAAAAAAACAGCTTTGTTTATTTTCGTCAAAACTCATAGCCTTACCATTCTGTTGTCTGCCTGCATGACAATTGTGATCAGTGTTAGTGCTATTATCGTTTGAATTTCTTTAACTGTACCTAATAATTTCAGAAAAATTGTTGATTTAACACAAATGCACAAAACAACCATTCTACAAATGATTGGGTATTGAGATAACACACGGACACTAATGGAAGTTTCTCGCTTATTTCATGAAAATTTTCCAAATTTGCCACCTGTATCTCAAGGAATAATTAGCAAAATAGAAAAGCAGTTTGGCGAGCTTAGTCATGTAAGACAGATAAAAAAGTAGCTGCCAATGCTGCTAGTGCTCTTACGAAATTGGGTATTATGCTTCAGGTTCGAGAAAACCTACATAGTTCTGGTCGAAATCAGCCCCACTTTTCACCGTTAGCCAGACATCAATTTTTCTAGTATTGAAGGAAAGTAAAATGAATTCCTATAAAATGATGCCGACTCAGGAGCTCATGGAAGACGATTTCGATAGGAGAACGTATTTTTGTGAACAAATGATGGTAAGGTTAGACAACAATCTGATTCAATTAGAAGATGTTTTGTTTTCTGATGAGAGCATATTTACACTTTAAGGTCACGTTAATCGTCAAAATTGCCGATATTGGTCTAATGAGAATCCTCACTGAATGACAGAGAAATATACGCAATAGCCTGAATTGTTGGAAATCATGTCGTACGTGCCTTTTTCATTGACGGCAACTTGAATGGAGATAAATATTTAGAACTGCTCCAAAATAAATGTCGTGCCAACTTTGACAAACTTATATCCTGACAGTCAATCCACAAGTTCCTGCCAATACAATATGGTTTCAACAAGACGGAGTACGCCTCATTACGAAATCAATGCCCGGCAATACCTCAACAAAATTTTTCCAAATCGGTGGATTGGGAGACACGTATCGATAGAATAGCCAGCACGATCTCCTGATTTGACGCCATTGGACTACTTTTTGTGGAGATATGTCAAAAGTACTGTATACAAAACTAAACCTCGCCAAGACGTTCGCGGCGAACATTTTGAACATTTGTTACATTGACTTTAATGGTTTTTTGTTTTTTCTTTATATTATAAATAAACAATCAATATTACGTATTAGGTATTTAGTGTAATGTAGCGAATTTGTGAAATAAAATAATTTTCTTTTTTTAATGTTAATTTTTGTAATAAATCTGAAAACACTTAATATTTCCTAATCAGTTGAAGATAGATGTGGGACATTGTACATGAATTATGACTAGAATTTTCTAATGAATCCAAAAAACAAAAAATACACAGAGGTTTGCATTTAAAATAAAAAAGTTGGTATTGGCCACTGTCACAAGTCACACCCTATATATTTTTTTTTGTTGAAAAAAATGCGCATTTAAAAATACAAATCGACGTGTTCAAGCCTTTTTCGCAACACGCCCTTCCTTTCGTTATCGGATTTATTCCATTTAGCTGTTCCACACTGTAGATAGTATGCTGAATGCTGCCTGCCCATCTTAATCTTTTCTAGATTCAATTTCTGTTTCGTGTGTTTCCGAAAATATATAAGTTTCATTAACAAAACCAATTAAACAAATTTTGATTAAGTGAAACTTATTTGATGGATATTTTTAAAAACTACAACCTTCTAATTTTTTTGAAATTGGAGATGTGTGCTTTTAACCGACAGAAACCCTTTAGGACTTGACAGTTGTTTTTTTGGTTAGGTTTGCTATGAAGTCTATCCTTTTCGAAACATTTATTACAATATTTCTTATATTTTTGTTTGCTGCTAACAAAATCAGACCCAATTTTTCGCTGCTGATTACTTAACTATTTAGTGGTCTGCACGAGGTAATTTTGGTTTTCATTTGTAATAAATTACACCTTGTTAAGATGTTTAGTAAACAACTTTTTTGTTGTTTTCTCTATTAATAGCCGACATACAGAGCTCCGACACCTTGATGTCACGCCCTGTATATCTATAAATTTAATTATTCAGTTTTTATAGCCTATCAACGTTCAGAATTATGTGTTAACTTCTTACTTTATAATTTATAGAATAAACTAAGTCGTTGAAGCCGGTGAAATTGACTTTATTTGATTATTAGGCAAGAATTATTAATTTTCAAGCAGAGGTCTATGTATTACCCAACATTTATGAAGCATAAGTTGGACGAAATGTTACTTCATGCACTTTAACAGAGTAACTATTACTAGATAAGAAACCGTGTGAACTAGATATATTTTGGAAAGGTGTACCGTTGAAAAATGCATTGCAACAACCAAGAAAATTTTAAAAATTTCTTATTAATAGGGATCCGGTGATGCAAATCCCAAAGGCAATTCAAAATATCGTTCGAAAGTAGTTTCATTTGGTTATCACGAATACCTATCATAAACTAACTGCTTCCATTTACGATCTTATTTTGAAGATAATTATATAACTATAAAATCAATAATCGATATTCCTGGATAACACAATTATTAATATTTTAACTTGTGAAAGTAACGAAAATTTAAAATATGAGTAATTTGGGTTGATTATGTTGTAAATTACAAGCTGGCATCGAAGAAGAATAAACAAAAAATTGTACAAAATACACCAGATGTAATCTGCAATCTATATATAAATAGGTAAAGACAAAACGATTAGGTACCATTTTCTGCTCTGTCTCTCAACCAATTTTCTTCATTTTTGCTTTGTTTAGTAGCTACTGACGACCTTCAGTGCAGAATGCTAATATTAATTTATAATATTGGTTCATTCATGAAATAAAATATAATAAAAATTCATTATTTACGTCCATAATGTCAACGCCAAACAACTCAAAGCATTAAGTAATTATATATAGAGGGACCAATGCTGTTATATACTTAGGGCATGTACTTCTGGAAGTGACATGCAAGCGTTGTTATTATTTAGTGGTAAAGTAATCGTTGTATGTTATAATTATACAGGGCGATATCAGTTATGTTAGAAATCATTTTTTTCGTGGGTGGCACATAAGCAGTTGCATATATAGGGTGTTTAAAATATAGAGTGCAATTATAACTAATAAAATAATTATATAGGGAAGCCCATTAGCGGTTGAATTTACAGGGTTCTTGGAATAGAAGGTGCAGTAGAATTACAGTTATACAGGGTGGTGTAGAAAATATTATACATAGATGCATATACAGGGTGGCGGAAAAGAAAATGCAACATTTCGTAACCTAGAAGCAGTTGTATATATAGGGAAGATGAAATATAGGGTGTGAAGAATTATAGATTTACAGGATGATAATAAAAAATGTTAGAAAAGGAAATGATTTATAGAGTAGCCCACGAAAAGTTCCATATATATGATGATTGAAATATAGATCGGAGTAGAATTATAGTTACAGAAGATAGTTAAAAATTTCATAAACAAAAAGAGTAAATACGGTGGCTCACAGGCAGTGTCATATACAGAGTGGTTTACCGGGTGGTTCAAAAATGTTAAAAAATATGATGCGTGGTCCATGAGCAGTTGCATATACAGGGTGGTAGAAATATATAATGAGATGGAATTATTATAATGAGGATTTTAATTGAGTGCAATTATAGCTATACAGGGAGGTTAGAAAAAATAAATGTGTAGGGTAGCGGTTGAATTGTTGTCATATTAAATTAAGAATTACGAATTTGAATACAAATAAAGTCCTATGAATTATATCTGAAAAAAAAACCGAAACTATCACATAGAGGTTCCATATCTGGATCTATTCCGTGCAATTGCTGTTCTCCCTAAAGTCCTAGAATAGAATGTCATGATAAAATTTTCAGGTTACTTAACCTGCCAGAGATATTGACACAAGTGGTCGAATTTCGACCACTGGGCGACAGCTAATTATAATACATTCACTTGTAAAAAACCGACTTCAACAAAAAGAACTTAACTAAAAAGCATTTGTTTACAACAATTAAATACTTTTTCTGATGTCGTTGTCAAGTTGAACAGCAAAGTTGCAAAGAGCAAGTCATGAATGTACTTCCCAAATTATTTTAATTTTGCACCAAAAATAAATGTTTAGCCTTTCAGTCATGTTCTTATTTTGAAAACACAAATAAAAAACAATACAGAGACGAACTAAGATCTTCCTTCTATTTAAAGTCGGCTAAAAACTAGACAGCTCCTATCAAAATCGAAAAACTAAATTTTCACTAGCACAATAGAATGTGCGTGTTTCAGTGATTTTAAATTACGAGTCATTACTGTTAAAAGATAGTCATTGGAAAAGTATATTTGAAATAAGCTGGCAGATGGTTTTTAATAGTTTCTGAAATAAAAAAAAACAGTTTCATTAAATTATGTCTGCGAATAAACACTGTGAAATCTGTAAAAAAATGATATACGGTTCATAACGAACTCTAGTTTGTGGGGGAAGATTTAAAATTTTAAAATTTGTCAAAAATGTCCGAAAAGACTTTCATATCAGCAACGTACGCACCAGTCGGTAGGGCAAAATTGAAGTCATTCTAGGACACTAAATTCAACAGCATTAACTTCAGTAAGAGTTAGTAGGAAAGAATTGATTTTTACAGCAAATTCATAGAAGCAAATTACTAAAATAATAAAACACCTCAAATACATGAAATATATGTTTTTTATGTTTGCTTAGATAATGAAAAATAATAATCAAATAGTAAGTCGTAAAAATATTATATATCCTTCTGAATGAGCATTTATAAGTTCAATTTTCACCGAGACAAGTCAGAAAATCTGGTAAAAAGTTCATTACCTTCTTGTATTAAAACTGGTACATTAGTCTTCGTCAAATTAATTGGTTATGATTGTAATTGTAATTTAAACAATTTTGAAACGCGAACAGTATTAACTAGGCTAGTCCGATCGAAATGTGCTAAAAATATTATAATGCCGAGATATTGAAGTACAATATTAGTAAATATTGCATTTAAAAGAGTTGCCAAAGGCACCTGGGCGGATCCAAGATATTCTTGAGGTATGGGCAAGAAACAAAAAAAACACATGGGACTTTATTTGTGAGCACATTTTTAATGCATAGCTTAATGATATAAGGTATGGCAAAGAGGCAGTAAGTGGAAATTAAAGACAAAAATTTAGTTAACATGAAATTTCTTAAAATTAAATAATGCAGCTGTTAACCGGTTAACCGGTAGGATAATATAACAAATAAACGTGATGACATTTCTATTTGAATCGAAATTTCAAAATTTTAATTTTAATTATTAATACTTTTTCAATTTCCATTTGTATGTTTAATTAATAGTACATGGATGACCGAGCTTTACTCGTGAATGCAAAGGTTCATCAAAAACGTTGGTAGGTACATACATATATATGTTTTAGGTGGTTTCCGGGAATTCATTCGCGAAGTTGATAACTGATCCCTGCCGGGATCGATGGTAAACTGACGACGTTTCGGCAGAGTCCCATCTGCCCTCTTCAGGTCGGTTCGCATAATTCTCGTAGCATTCTGCTTTCATTGAGGGCCTCAAATAAACATAAGAACACATAACTTTTTACCCATCCAAAAATCGCCTAACCAGCACTTTTTACTTTAAAATCTTGTAAGGTTCAACTGTAAAAATGTAATGTTAGAAAAATACATCAGTTACACATCAGTTTGTATTAAAGTAAATTTTCTAGAGCAGTTTTAATTGTCACAATCTCGATCTTTCTCGGTAATACGATTGACCCGAAATGGAATTTGGACAAAATCGTAGTGCCGTTTGCGAGAATTACATATGAATAAGATGCATGTAAATAAACAAACATTATAGGTATTATATTTTTAAATAAATAAGAATAAATATATTTGCAGCATATCACATGTCGTTAAAAGAGCATTAAACAATTTCTGACTGACTGATAATTTTTAAATGAGATAAAATTAATTTATAAGATTACATTATATCAAATGAAACTGCAAATTGATTCGTCTTATTTTATTGCTAATACTGTAATACTTATTCAAGTTTTATTTGCACATGGCATAAATATAAATAATTATAAATATAGTTTTGCATATCACATCTCGTGAGTGTTTTGATAATTGTTATTAGATTTGTGAGACATTCATGACTGAAAGAATGTAAATACTCAACTCTTCAGGTTCGGAAAAGCTAATTGATACATTTCTAGTTTCGAATACTGAATACAGTATTCTAAACAGAAGCGATAGCAGAAGGCTACGAGAATTATGCGAACCGACCTGAAGAGGGCAGATGTGACTCTGCCGAAACGTCGTTATTTTACCATCGATTCCGGCAGGGATCAGTCATCAACTACGCGGATGAATTCCCGGAAACCACCTAAAACATTTAGTGTCCGCGAAAACTTAAAAACAAATATATATATATATATATATATATATATATATATATATATATATATTTATATATATCACCTCGGACGTAAAAGTTCCCGCTCTTCCAGAATCAGGTGTCAAAAACACGGGTTACCATTTGAAAAACTACTCTGACCTTCAAATAACCTTAAAAATGAAGTTCAAGGTCGAATTTACTAGCACCCCCTTCGCCTTGAACAATTTTTTATGAACACGTTTTTCATACTGTGCTTAGGAACGAAACGATTCGGGTGCACAAATTAAAATGTCCCACCAAGTAGTATAGTAATCTGATTCAAATTTATTGGTAATACAATTAAGAAACATTTTAAAGTCAATTGGGCCCAAGAGAGCGCTGTAGAACACTTTAGCCTACTTTGTATTTGTATCCAACTGAGAACGGCATTTTGAAGAACTAACTAATTACCAAATTTAACTACATAGTTCTCCGAATTTTTATTGATGCCAAATTTTTTTCCATTCACATGATTGATTATCACAAAGAAACATCTTCAACAATTGGACATTGACAAATGTTTAAATCTTCTTAAACTCATTTCTTTATTCTGGTAATTAACCTTGAACTTACTTGTCGGCAATTATTTAGTATATACCAGACAGAGTTTGTCCTTTATACTTTTATACCAAATTATATTTAAACATAGGAAATTTTTTGCAAACATATTATTTTGTTTATCTGTTATTTTTTATAGTCACTTACATAACAACTACTAGAATATCGCGAACTATGTTTTTTGTTGGTACCAAAAAAACGTGTAGATATAATTGAACTTCTGAATAAATCGTAAAGCTCATAATTAAATATTATCTACTATATTTAAATCGATGTATCAAAATGCGTATCGATTATTTCAGGGTTATATTCAATTACGCATCCTGGAATTTATCAAATGAAAAGAATGAATAATACAAATACGTTTTTTATATTTTTTAAATAAATTATTTAAAACATATTATCAAAAATATTTTAAAAAACTCCTCCCTATATTTGCGAAACCTTACGGCCAAAAATTAGAAGAAAAAAAAAGAAATATAGGGCCTCACTTAAACTTTAAAGGAAAAATAAAGGTAAAGCTCTGATATTAAGTTTACGGTTTAAATTACTGAATTAAATGAAAAATATACTTTTTAAATGCATCATATTTTTCAAAACAAGTTGTTAAAAATATACACAAAATTTGACCCATTAAGAAAAGTAAAACACAAACTCTAACAGTAATTTATAAACCTAAATGGAAAAAAATCCTAATAAAAATATATGTTATTTGTATTAATTAAATAATTTGTTTAAAAAATAATAATTTATTATTAAAAATATAAAACACCTCTTTATCTTCCAAACTACTGAGCCTAAAATTCAGACAAAAAATTAAAGGGCTCACTTGAAAGTTTATTGGTAAAATAAACTAAAAATCATAATCTTAATTTAGTGGGTCAATTAGAAATTAAATATTTTTTATAAAAATTAAGCAAATCATGTAATATAAAATAAAAAGGTTCTGTGTAAATATTAAAAGTTTCTATATGTTATAAATTTAAAAATTAAAAATTAATACACTTAGTTTAAAAGATAGTAAGGTAAATATAAGAAAATCCACTCATTTCCTACTTATATGAAACTGGAATATAAAAAAATGTATACTTTGGTTCACCAACATCGTACGGAACCCTTAGCATGCGCACTTGCCCAAATTTTTTATTTAATATCTTTAATTTCTTTAATTGTGTTGTTTCCTATTTTACTAATTTACTTAAATACAGATATTTGAAACATCTGTAATTTTGGTGATATTTTCAAGAAATTCTAAAAATACCAATAATATATTGTTTCAATAAAATTTACATTGAACAATATATAGTACAGGGCTTTCATTTCAAAACTAGCCACCCAAAATATATTTAAACGAAAAAGGCAAAAAACACGTTAATTTATGACACATCTACGTAATGCCGAAACCTAAAATATCTATAATTAACTGCATTAACAAATTTTTTGTACATGTTCTAGAGATTTTATATACTTATCATACATATGATTCCACGCCATACCCCAATATTCTAAAGAACACCTTACATAAGAAATATAAAACCGTATTACTGTACTATATTATCTTTAAAATCTTTTGTATTCTTAGTAAATAGCCTAAGGGCCTTAAGGCTTTTTGTACCATAAAGGAAATGTTGTTATCAAAGCTTAACTTTTGTCCATAATAACTCCTAAATCTTTAATTTGAGTTACTCGAGGAATAATATCATTGTTGATGGTTACATCAACTAGTGGTGGATTAACTAATCTTGAAAATAGTATACAATTGCATTTCGTTACATTCAATATCAATCTGTTGACTTGACAAAAACTAAAAAAGTTACAAAGGTCGGCTTGCATTAATTGGTAATCATTAATTGTTGAGATCTTTCGATAGATTTTCATGTCGTCAGCATATAAAAGTACATAACAAAAAGAAAGACAGTCAGCTACGTCTGAAATGAAAATACTAAATAATAAGCGACCCAGGTGGGACCCTTGTGGCATACCCGAATTAATAAGAATGACTCTAGACTTTACATAGTTTAGAGCAACATATTGGGTTCTCTTGGAGATATATAAACAAATAAGATCCAGTACCATGCCATGCCCACCGAAATTTACAAGTTTGGCGACCAGTGTCGCATGATGTACCTTGTCGAATGCTTTGGAAAAATCGGTGTACATAGCACATACTGACTGACCGTTAACCATACAATTATAAATGTATTGAATGAAAGGTTAGGAGCTACTGATCTTTTCTTAAAAAATCCGTGCTGAAATATGGTAAGATGATCTTTAACCAGAAAGAACAGCTCCTGAGTCAGAATATTTTCAAAAATTTTACCAGTTAAATTTAATAGAGATACTTTTCCTATAGTTATTAACAATATTCTGAACACCAGAATTAAATATGGGGACAACTTGGTCCATTTTCCTCTTATCTGGAAAACAGCCGCTTGCCAGTGACTTGTTAAAGATAATCCACAAAGGCTCGATAAGCTCATTAGCACAGTTTTTAATAAAAATCCCACACATACTGATGCCTAATACTTTTGTCGGGATGTCTCTTATGAAAAACAAGACCAGTTAGCTCTGCGTGCACAGCATTGTTCTTCCCCATAAATAAATATTATTTCAATTCTTTCTTGAAACGAATAAAACATTGTCGAAATTTGATGATCAGTAGACAACTAAACCACTACGAGTAATAAATTGTTTATACTTACAGTCACAAATATCTTTCGCTAAAAACATTTAGGGATTTTTTCTCACTTTACCTGGCTATTTAAACTCATGACTCATGCTTTTTTAAAATTACAATCCAAAATTTTTAATTGTTTACGGTTTCCACGTTATTACTCTCTAAAAATAATCTGGTTAAAAAAAATGATTTGTCAAAATATTGGTATATATGTATGTATTGGTAAATATTGGTATCCCATGATACCCTTTTGTATTTAAACCTGTAGAAATGATATTCACCCCTGCTTAGGGGTTGAAACTGCAGAGTGGCCTATACGTGTAAAATGTGTCCCCCTGTAAATATAAATTAACGTTCCTCGAAGTTTCCTTGGACTTCCATCGTCTTGAAATGATTGATCTCACGTTTCAATAGCTTTGGATCTGCTATCGTCATCAGGTCAGAGGCGAATCCAGACACGTGTTTCCGGGGGGGGGGGGGGCATTTCATGCTTCAGGTGGGCGAACCTGTACTTAAATAACCGACTTCCAAATATGTATGTTACCTGATTTCTTCTCTTGTGGTGCACCGTTTTCAATGAATATGGTCCTGTTTAATAGAGTATATATCCGGATTGGTGAAACTTCAAATTTTGGAAATGGATGTGTAGTAGTGTAGTTTTTTAACGTTTAATCTTTTAAGGAAGATCCTTAGATGATCTCATATACTTTTCTGCCACGTGCAACTTGCAGTTTTGCAAAAAATCGCCGAAAATTCCAAAATTCTTATCAAAAATTTCATCGAAATGACATAACGGACATTTCCTCATAAATATTTTAATTCCAACGTAATAGTGTGGTAATTTTAGGCACCGGAAGTTTTAATTGCGAACTTGAAAATTTTCTCCTTAAATCAATGAGTACCAAGCTCGTTTTGTTTGTATACCAGGCAAATACCTATTTAAATGCAAATTTTTCCATTTTGCGAAGACGGTGCTTTTGGTTGTCACATTCTCCCGGCCTAATAGAAAATTCAGTGACAACACATGTCAAACTTTAAACTGCTATTTGGTGCGTTTATAGACACGGTGTTTAGTTATAGCAAACAAAATCACAAAGTAAAGTGATAGAAGGAGTTGAATTTATATGAAGATTGAAATATAGGACGGACTAGAATGATAGTAGTCCGTAGGCAGCCGTATATACAGGATGGTTGGAATATAGGGTGGAATGGACGTTTGGCGGTAAAAAAATGTTGGAAAAAATGTGAAATTAAAATTATATAGGGTGATTAAAAAACTGTTATATGATGTAGACATAAGCAAATCATATACAGGATGGTTGAAATATACGATGGAGTTGAATTATATTTATACAGTGTGATTAAAAATATATTTCCTTTATAGGTCATAAAAAGTTGCATAAAGTGTGGAGAGGAATTAATGTTACACAGGGCGATAATATAAAATGTTAAAAATGAAATAATTTGGTTGAAATATAGGACGGATTTGACTCCGTAAATATGAGATGGATTCTACTCCGTCCTATAGTTTACAGAAGGCAGCTAACAAATTTATGCTTGTCCGTGGGCAGTCGTATGTACAGGATCGTTGGTAGATAAGTTGGAGTGGAATTACCTATAGTTATACAGGCTTGTCAAAAAAAGTTTAAAAAAGGTTACATGGCGTAGTCCATAAAGCATAAATATATTTTGGGTTTATTAACTCAACGCGTACTAGTACATTTTGTTCGTAAACATTTACCTGTCAATTTATATGAAAATGTATCATTCTGTAATGTTGAGGCTTTCGATGTTACCTGGTTCTGTCTGTTAAGGTTATACATACAAAATAAAAAATAAAGAATGAAAACTACCTGAGTTCATTAAAACTAAAAAGTTGAAAATAAAACATTTAAAAAATATATATAACCGACTTCTACCTGTAACTAAAAAGCTAAAAATAATTATAACAAAATACAACTCTAGCAAATAAATAACACATTTAATGTTGTTAGGTATCTACCCAGGAAGTAGAAAATGCAAACATAAAAAGGTGCTCATTCTGTACAAATTAATTACCTACCAATCTAGTATATTTTTGAAGTCGGTGCCAAGCAAATCTAAAATCCTTTATTGCGTACTTTTCTACCACTTCATCAAACTTGATTGTTGCTTGGCACCGGCTTCAAAAATATACTAGATATGTAGGTAAATAATTTGTACAGAATGAGCACCTTTTAATGTTTACATTTTTTACTTCCTGGGTAGATACCTAACAAGATTGAATTTGTTATTTATTTGCTAGAGTTGTATTTTGTTATAAATATTTTTAGCTTTTTAGTTACAGGTAGAAGTTGGTTATATTTTTTTAAAAATGTTTTATTTACCTAAATAAAAAATATAAACTCAGATTTCTTGGACTATTACATTAAAAATAATCGTTCTGAGGTTTAAACCCATAGAAGTGACCTTTTTCTAGACTCTTGGAGTTAAGATTACCTCGTTTTATTATTGAATTTACTACCTTTGAGGCTTTCAGATCACCCCCATCGTCCACCGCTCATGCATCAGGTGAATGAAATTAACGTGCTCATGTTTGTCTTTTTTTATTAAAGGTATTTTAAAAGTTATTTTGGGTGGCTAGTTTTGAAATGAAAGTCCTGTTACCGATAGAGTCGTAAGTCATTTTTTCTCCTACACAAAATAATTGGATAATTTACATGTGCTCAATAAACAGTGCATGTGCCAAAGGCTATTGCAGTTGTACTTAACCTATTACAAAAACATTAATAAAGTATTAGCAACCAAACCACACGAATTATGTCGAACATACATCAGTACTATAATTTAATAGATTAATGGGTTTTGACTTTGCATTCGTGCATTTTTGTTTTAAATTTTGAACGAAATACTGTTCACTAGCTTTAGATTGCATATAATGATGGTAATTTTCTCAAATAACTCCACAAATGTAACGTAATCTACAACAAATCAAATTAGATTTTGCATTTAAACAATGACGCAAAGTCAATACAGAAATTTGATCATTGAACTGTCGATCTTACAACATTGTCAATTTGTTTGTTAGTGAAGCTAATAGTAGTAGTAATTAACTGCAATTGACGAGCTAATAGTTTGGTGTTTTCGAGAAGGTATTAATTTATACGTGCGTTGTCATCACAAACAAATAGTATAGAGTACAATTTCACCCTGAATTTCGGGTTGTTCGTATTGTCACTGCACAATACGGGCTATACAGTGTGGAACAACCGAATGGAATAAATTCGATAACGAATAGAAGAGGGAGTGTTGGGAATAATGCTTGGACACGTCGATTTGTATTTCTAAATGCGCATTTATCAACAAAAATATATATAGGGTGTGACATATGTCAGTGGCCAATACCAACTTTCTTATTTTAAATGCAATCCCCTGTATATTATTTATTTTTTGGATCTTCCTTAAAATTCTAGACATAATTCATGTACAATGTCCTACACCTATCTTCAACTGTTTCGGAAATATTAAGTGTTTTCAGATTGTATTACAAAAATTATTTTATTTTACAAATTCGCTGCATTACACTCATTATTTAATTCCCATTTAGCTCTTGATATTGGGATAGTAATCCAAAACCATTCCTGCGTTTCTTTTTACTGATTTGAAAAAAACAGTTTTGTTTATTTTCGTCAAAACTCATCTTGTTGTCTGCCTGTATGGTGATCTAAGACTTAGAGCATTGGTTTTATGTGGGTTTTCTTTAAACTCAAGCATAATATCCAATTTTGTAATATCACTTAGATATTATGCTTGAGTTTCAAGAAAACCCACATAATTCTGGTCGAAAAGCAGCCACACTGTTCAACGTTAGCCACAAATCAGTTTTTGGAGTATTAAAGGAAAGTAAAATGTATCCCTATAAAATGATGCAGACTCAGGAGCTCATGGAAAACAATTTCGATAGGAGAACGCTTTTCTGTGAACAAATGATGGTAAGGTTAGATAACAATGTGATTGAATTAGAAGATGTTTTGTTTGCTGATTAGACACATATATTTACACTTCACGGTGATGTTTATCGTCAAAATTGTCGAAATTGGTCTAATAAAAATCCTCACTGGATGACAGAGAAATATACGCAATATCCTAAAAAGTTAATGTTTGCGCAGGAATTGTTGGAAGTCATATCCTAGGTCCCTTTTTCATTGATAGGAACTTGAATGGAGATAAATATTTAGAACTGCTTCAGAATAATGTCGTGCCAACTTTTACAAACTTATATCCTGATCCAGTAAACCCACAAGTTCCTGCCAATACAATATGGTTTCAGCAAGATGAAGCACCACCCCATTACGAAATCAATGTTCGGCAGTACCTGAACCAAATCTTTTCAAATCGATGGATTGGAAGGCGCGGATCAATAGAGTAGCCAACACCATCTTCTAATTTGACGCCATTGAACTACCTTTTGTGGGCATATGTCAAAAGTACTATATATAAAACTCCTCAACTTAGATGACCTAAATAGACATTTTTCACTTAAAATGATTAATAAAAAGAAATAGTTTGATCTATGAATTAGGGCTTCACATGAAAGCGAGATTTTTTTCGTCTTTTTATAAAAAAGTGTAATTATCAAAAGTAAAGGGAATTGTATCCCGAATATGACTTTCATCTCCTCGTTTGCGTGACAGCTCTCATTTTCGAGATATGACACAAACTTATCTTTTTTTTTAATGGAAACCGTAGTTGGCTATGACCTCAAAAACTCGGACATTTTTAGAGCTTTTCAACGATATAATACTCGATATAGTTATTCATAAAAATAACGAAGTATCCATAACTTTTCTCTCCTATTTTCACTTTTAACGTAGGTAGCCATGAAAAAGATTGTTTTCATTTTGACATTTCCATTAGTAGTGCTGAACTGACAGTCGATATTAACAAGTTTTCGTGATAAAATGGAATATTCTAACGAAGAAAAACTGAATATGGTGGAATTTTATATCATATGCCATATTGAGCGGAGGGATACCTTCATAGATAGTTTAATCGTCGTCAACCTGCTCTATGTACATTTAAGAGGCTTTACGATAGTATACGCAGATATGGATCTTTCACTAAACCACCAAAGGAACGTAATCAAATTAACGAAGCAGCACAAATAAATGTTTTGGCAATGGTAAATCAAAATTCATCAACATCAACTCGTGAGATTGCGGCAGAAGCTGGCACATCTCAACGAACTGTAGTTAAGGTACTGAACGAGCACAAGTTCCACCCGTACAAACAATCAGTTTCTCAAACTTTGCATACTGGTGACGAACATCGACGTATTTTGTTTTGTACATGGTTTAGAGACATGTGCCTTGACAATCCACAGTTTTCATTAAAGGTGTTATGGTCAGATGAAACTAGATTTATTAACTGCGGCATGTTCAATAGAGACAATGAGCATATCTGGGCTAAACAAAACCCTTTCCATGTAGAACAAAGACGACCCCAGATAAAATTTGATTTTAATGTTTGGTGTGGTATCATAGGGTCTACTATTATAGGGCATTTTATCTATGACAAATCACTTACTGGGAAGCGCTACTTGCATTTCTTGCAATACACTTTGCATAATTTGAATTTGTGAACTCGTTTAGAAATTGAGTGGTTCCAACATGATAGAGTACCTGCTCATAACTCGTTATTAGTAAGACAACACTTAGATAATATCTATCCAAACTCTTGGATAGGAAGAAATGGACCACGCGAATGGCCACCCCGGTCTTCCGATTTGGCAATTATAGACTTTATTTATAGGGTGCGCTAAAAAACAAAGTATACAAAAGAAAGTATGAGACAGTTGGTTACCTAAGGGAAGCGGTATTACAAGCAATTGAAGAAATTGATAGGCGGTCTGTGAGGACAGCGGTAATGTCAATCTTAAAAAGATGCAACTTTTTTTCTAAATAACAATGGTGGACTTTTCGAACATATATTGTAACCATTATTATGTACTTTAATTTCTTAAGTTTTTAGTAAGTACCTACTTATTTAGTTGTTTCGTTATATCGGATACACCTAATAAAAAAAACGTTCAATGTTTTTTGGAGTAGTTATTAATAAATCAATCTATTTCATGGCTAACTACGTTAAAAGTGAAAATAAGAGAGAAAAGCATCCATAACTCCGTTATTTTTATGAATAACTATATCGAGTATCATATCGTTGAAAAGCTCTAAAAATGTCCGATTTTTTGAGGTCAAAAAAAGATAAGTTTGTGTCATATCTCGAAAACGAGAGCTGTCACGCAAACAAGGACATGACAATCATATTCGGGATAAAATTCCCTTCAATTTTGATATTTACACTTTTTTTATAAAATCAAGAAAAGGAGCTAGAGGGATTTGACTAAATCGACAGAATTTCGTTTTTTCCAAATTATATAGTAAGCCATGACTTTCTACAAAAATCCGAATGTGTCATTAAATTGGGCCAGTAAAACTGCAAATTTTTCCCAATTTAACCATTCCGAGACCCCCTAACTGATAATCAAAAAAAAAACTCACCCTGTATATATAATAATTTACAAAAGAGAGGATTGATACAAGACAACTCATAGGGAATGGACATGCAATGATGATGAGCAAAACTACCACTATAAACTAAACTTCAGTCAACAGAAGAAGGAAAGGATAACTAGAACATGCATTGAGGATATTGAACACACTCTAAGAAAACAAGGAGTCTTAATGAAGAAGATTGAAAAGATTAGAATGAGCGAAGATTTATATGTTTCTAACTTTAATTAATTTAAATATTTTCTATTTATATACTTATAACTACATTTATTTAAGTAAGAACTTCCTATCAAAACAAAATTAAAAAACATGTTAACGACCGCACATGTGTCAAAATACTGTGGCTCATAATTTATTACACATTATCAATCAACCTTCGATTTTCTTTACAGTTTACGTCAAATTCGTCCAATAATTTCCATATTAATTATAATTTAATGTATTTATTCGTGATGTGAAACCTTCGGTCGGTCTACAGGAATCATTTTCTCGAATTTTCGCAAGCGACATCGTCTGTGTACCTTTGAATTGTGCTAGAAAAGCATATAAAATTATTACGCCGAGATTTGTTGCCATCCTTGATGGCAATAATAGCGATCCATTTGCCTCATGGAAAATTTCTTTCTGGCGCAAAACGCACAGATCCATTCTTCTTAATTGTTCGTAAATAATAATTAGAAGCACTAATGATTTGATTATTTTGTAATTTGTTGTTGAAACAGTACTTAAGAGTTTTTTTGGTGTCTAGATTGGAAGTGTTGTTTTGAAAATAATGTAGTAGTGTTACTAATTAACTTTTACTCTATTTTAGACAATATCGGAGTTGTTATTGGCAGTTATGCGACAATAACACGAAAAGATTACTCAAAACGACCATTTGTACGAAGAGCTGTGGGAGATATTTTGTAAAAGTAACGGCTGTTTTTTTTTTAGAGGTATAAAACTTTAAGTTGGCAACAATCTTTTGAGACTGATACTTGAACAACGCTTCCAAATTGTACAAATTTATTTTGAAAATCATGATTCTGTTCGAAATACGTATCGCGCACTACGACTATTTTACGGTCAATATAATCGTCCATCAGAGCAATTAATTCGATTAACTATGCAACGTTTTCGCACCACGTTTACTCTAAATGATGATCATCCAAAGAGGTGTCGTACAGTGCGTACAAAAGAATCTTTTGCTGCTGTAGAGCGTAGCGTATAGGAAAACCCGAATCAGTCTATCCGCCATCGTACACAGGAATTTGATATGTGTCGATCCACTTTAGGGAAGATTTTGCGGAAAGATCTTGGTTTGCGTGCTTACAAAATTCAACTCGTGCAAGAATTGAAGCCACACGATCACCTAGCAAGGCGTACATTCGGTGAATGGGCCCAAAACAAGATTGCCGTTGATCCCGATTTTCATAAGCGTCATGAAGCTCAGATTTGGTTGAATGGATATGTTAATAAACAAAACTGGTGGTGATAATCCTCAAGTTCATGTTGAGGTTGTTTGGTGTGCTTTATGGTGATCGCTATAGAGCCACGATTACTAACTTTTTCGTTCACCATGATTGTTCCATGATGCACATGAGCTGTGGTTTCAACAAGACGGGGCAACATTCCACACAGCTCGTGCCACAGTTGATTTATTGAAACGTTTGGTAATCGCATAGTTTTACGTTTCGGACTCGTGAATTGGCCTTCAAGATCATGCGATTTAACGCCGCTTGACTATTTTCTGTGGGGATACGTAAAGTCGCTAGTCTACGCTGATAAGCTCGAAACGACCAAAATCATATTTGGCGAAACGTCAAGTGATCTTTCAAACGAATACAGACGAACGGATGTACACCGGAATAAATCATCAACCACACATTTCCATCCGTGAAACAGTATACACAAACATATATGTATATATATATATATATATATATATATATATATATATATATATTTGTTTTTAAGTTTTCGCGGTTACTAAATGTTTTAGGTGGTTTCCGGGAATTCATCCGCGTAGTTGATAACTGATCCCTGCCGGGATCGATGGTAAAATGACGACGTTTCGGCAGAGTCACATCTGCCCTCTTCAGGTCGGTTCGCATAATTCTCGTAGGCTTCTGCTTTCGCTTCTAGTTACTCGAATACTGAAACTCGAAACGTCGTCATTTTACCATCGATCCCGGCGGGGATCAGTTATCAACTACGTGGATGAATTCCCGGAAACCACCTAAAACATATATATATATATATATATATTTACTCAAATTACGACTGACGAAAGTAACGAATAACGAATACTTTGTAACGGGTACTTAGACTAAAAGTAACGAATACATACGAGTATTCAAAAAGTCGTTACCTTTACAGCACTCGTATGCGGAAAGCGATGAAAATAGCCAGCTGAATGCTAATCGTCGAGCGGAATTACGACTTGGGGATGTATGAGAGCAAATGTTTTTCAAATGATTATAAAACTTAATTTTTAAGATTCGTCGCTAGTATTAACTTCTGCCCATTAGCATAGAAATGTAAATAAACCTTATGCTTTAGAATATCTCTAAGTTACAGTCAAAATTAAATCAACAAACCGTTATTTTAAAACCCTCGCATGCACATATATTTCAATAATTACGCGTCCAAACAAACTACCAATACGACACACATATTATAGACACAAATTTCACAACATTTTTTGAGTCAACTATGCAATTTCACACTGTTACCCTCAGACATTCAAATCTACATGTCGGATCAAGGAGAGGTTGATTCAGAGCATAGATGCAGATGTTTGGGGAATCGGATAAAGGATTGTAACCTCAAAGTTGAAAGAAAGGACAAATGCTTATAGCATACTGAAACGATTAAGATCGATATACAACAACACCTATTCTGGATTCTGGGAATCTACATGGGGAGGGGCTAAGGTTTCCGAAAACCTAGAGGAGAGAGTCCATGGTCCTCATCCTCAAGGCTCGTAAGGAAGGTAATGTCCTCGTTGATGCAGGGGCGGATCCGGACACGTGCTTCCGGCCGGGCTATTACGCTGGAAATAATCGTTCTGGGGCTTAAACCCATAGAACTTACCTTCTAGACTCTTGGAGTTAATATTACCTCGTTTTAATAATAAATTTACTAACTTTGAGGCCCTCGAAGGGGGCGATCGCCCCTCTCCCTTGGATCCGCCCATGGTTGATGGATTTGCTGGGGAAGCTCTGTGAGCAGGGTGAGTCTAAGGGTTTTTTGAAAACGTAGATTCACGGTACAGGCAGTCAGTGAAATGATGGCCATGGCTGTGGATCCTGGATATGTTTGGATGGCTGTTGTTAGCGCTGATATGCAGAAAGCGATTAAAATAGCCAGATGAAGGCTGGTCGTAGAGCGGAATTACGAGTTGGCGATGTGTTCAAATGATTATAAAACTTAATTTTTAAGATTCGTCGCTAGTATTAACTTCTGCCCATTAGCATAGAAATGTAAATAAACCTTATGCTTTAGAATATCTCTAAGTTGCAGTCAAAATTAAATCAACAAACCGTTATTTTCAAATCCTCGCATGCACATAAATTTCAATAATTACGCGTCCAAACAAACTACCAATACGACACACATATTACAGACACAAATTTCACAACAACATTTTTTGAGTCAACTATGCAATTTCACACTGTTACCCTCAGACATTCGAATCTACATGTCGGATCAAGATATCATGTCGCATGTGGTGGCATTTGTTCTTTTTCGTTTTGTTTCTACTTTTGGCGAATGTCAATCACATGTATATGCAAGTGTACTGGGCGAATTAATTGGAACTACCGTTTGAAAAGCCTACGGATTAAAATATGCCTAATGTATGACTTTCACTCGAATGCTTATGCGTATAGGCCAAAGAAGAAAACAGAGGGGTTTTTTAAACTCATTTTCTTATTACAGGATTTAGATAAACGTAAGTGAAAAAACTTACCACTTAGCGTTTGGAAATGTTACAGTTCATAAACAGTCTCGAGCAAATATGAACTTAACGACCTTCGCATTTTCGTAACTAAATTTTCTTACCATATCTCAGCGTGCATTGTGGAGGTAATTGAATATATTTCACAATTAAGGAGTAACGACACCGTATCAGCGGAATATGTTCTAATTATTGATCAATAGATCTCGGATTTTATTTATCTTTGAAAGTGCATACGATTCGAACTATGTAAATGATTCAACTTCGAGGAAATGTTGCAAAGATATTTTGGTAAGGATTGTAAAATTCAACATTATCAAGATTTCTCTCATATAATGTCACAATTTATTAAGTAATGTAAAATATCTCAAATTATTCAAAGTGTCTCGATCTTGAAATTGGTATGAGTTAGAAAGGCAATTGATTTATTTCGCCTATTCATTAGGGTTGTCCCTGCTTAGATTTTTTCGTAAGTATTTGAAAATTGTATATGGAGAACAAATAAAACATTTAAAAAAAATATATAACCGACTTCCACCTACAACTAAAAAGCTAAAAATAATTATAACAAACTACAACTCTAGCATATAAATAGCACATTCAATGTTGTTAGGTACCTACCCAGGAAGTAAAAAATGTAAACATTAAAAGGTGCTCATTCTGTACAAATTAATTACCTACCAATCTAGTATATTTTGAAGCCGGTGCCAAGTAAATCTAAAATCCTTCATTGCGTACTTATCTACTAATTCATCAAACTTGATTGGTGCTTGGCACCGACTTCAAAAATGTACTAGATTGGTAGATAATTAATTTGTACAGAATGAGCACCTTTTAATGTTTACATTTTTTAGTTTTTAGTACCTAACAGCATTGAATGTGTTATTTATTTGCTAGAGTTGTATTTTGTTATAATTATTTTTAGCTTAATAGTGATAGGTAGAAGTCGGTTATATTTTTTTAAAAAATGTTTTATTTTCAACTTTTTAGTGTTTTTTTAACTCAGGAATGATACTTTCTCATTTAAATTGAATAAATCTTTACGAACAAAATGTACTAGTACGCGTTGACTTAATAAGCCCAAAATATATTTATGACTTATGGACTACGCCATGTAACCTTTTTCAACTTTTTTTGACATCTCGGTATAATTATAGATAATTCCACTCCAACCTATATACCAACCATCCTGTACATACGACTGCCCACGGACAAGCATAAATTTGTTAGCTGCCTTCTGTTAACTACAGGACGGAGTAGAATCCATTCCATATTTACGGAGTCAAATCCGTCCTATATTTCAACCATAGTATATTTTGTATTATCGCCCTGTGTAACATTAATTCCTCTCCACACTTTATGCAACTTCTTATAGGCTATAAAAGAAATAATTTTTTAATCACACTGTATAAATATAATTCAACTCCAGCATATATTTCAACCATCCTGTATATGATTTGCTTATGTCCACATGACATAACAGTTTTTTAATCACCCTATACAATTTTAATTTCACATTTGTTCCAACATTTTTATACCACCAAACGTCCAGTCCACCCTATATTCCAACCATCCTGTATATACGGCTGCCTACGGACCACTATCATTCTAGTCCGTCCTATATTTCAATCTTCATATAAATGCAACTCCTTCTATCACTTTACATTATGATTTTGTTTGATATAACTAAACACCCTGTCTATAAACGTACCAAATAGCAGTTTAAAGATTGACATGTGAAAAATTTGCATTTAAATAGGTATTTGCCTGGTACACAAACAAAACGAGCTTGGTACTCATTGATTTAAGGAGCCGAAAATACTATGCTTTACTACCTATGTGCTTGAGATGTACATAGAAAATTTTCAAATTCGCAATTAAAACTTCCAGTGCCTAAAATTACCGGACTATTACATTGGAAATGTCCGTTATGTCATCTCGATGAAATTTTTGATAAGAATTTTGGAATTTTCGGCGATTTTCTGCAAAACTGCAAGTTGCACTTAGCAGAAAAGTATATGAGATAACCTAAGGATCTTCCTTAATAGATTAAACATTAAAAAACTATACACATCCATAAGGAGTTATCGAAAAATCGACTAAAATATTAGGGATATTGGTCGATTTCCATGCACGCATGTGTTCATTCACAAATTTTATCACTTTACCAATAGAATTCTTTCCAAAATTTGAAATTTCACCAATCCGGGTATATACTCTATTCAACAAGACCATATTCATTCAAAACGGTTCACCACAGAAGAAGAAATCACGTAACATACATACAAAAAAAAAGAGCGAAAAAAAATACGCGACGAATTGATAACCTCCTCCTTTTTGGAAGTCGGTTAAAAATATTAAGGCAATTTCGTAAAATTACCCGAATTACTGGATGCCGGTACAAAAATTCGGCCTCACGGTTATTCTGAAAAAAAGGGATCTCTACAAAATGATCAACCAATATTCCTGTACATAAATAGTGTTTTGTATATTGTGTTATAACTTATCTGTGTTTCAACCCGACTCTGGAGTATCTTTGTATTGTAATTCGAGTTTTTTTTCTAAAAAAAATTGGCTTTGGTGTTGATTGTCTTGTTTGTCATAAATTTGACAGTGACAATTTGTCGTTTGGCGATAATTTGATAGTAAGAAGACCGATTTCCGTGTTAGCCCAGGTCATTTACGAAATTACGTGACAAAATTAATAGTAGAACAAAACCGACATCAACGGGTTCTAATGATAAAACTTGAGTAATTGACATATAATTCAACATTTTTTATCGATGCGTTTTTGTTTTTTAACAAAAAAACCGCGAAAAAACGGTAACAATTTAGTTATTTTACCTTTTACACAAAATCCACCGATAAAATCGTGTTTGCTACTATGGGCAATGTTGAAGAGACATGAAAAACCTACAAATTGAACTACTATACGCTCAACTTCGTTAATTGGTTTCTTAAATAATAGAACCTTTACCCACTTACATAATTTTTTATTTTATAGCTGAAAGATTCTTATTAACTGAAGCGATAGATCTTCTCATACCCAATTCATGCTCTAAAAATAAATAATTTAGCCCCAGTATTTTTTGCAAAATTTGAGTCAATCCTATGAAAGACATATTTGTTTAAACGGCCATATTACCTCACCGGATGACCCTATTATTATGAAAAAACCACAGGTCGAAAGTAGAAGAGTTGGTCTAGAGACCTCTCATCTCACTTTTTCAAAATTTAAAGTATAAACACATATAAGTATTGAAAATATTTGGCCATTCTGTAAAAAAATATTTGGACGAGTCCATTCGAAAAATTGCAATTTTCTTGTTTCAATTGTTTATAATAAAGTAAATAACTATAGTTGCGAGTGGAAAAGGTAGCAAAATAACACTACAAATCGTTCTTAATGTGATGGCATAGACAGTATCCTAATAGTATTTTTTGGACGAAAAATCTCTATTGATTGGTCTATAGGTTTTTCATTTCTCTTCAACATTGCCCATAGTTGCAGATGCGGTTTTATCAGTGGATTTTGTGTAAACGATAAAAAAACTAAATTGTTATCGATTTTTCGATGTTTTTTTGATAAGAAACAAAAACGCATCAATAAAAAATGTTAAATTTTTTGTCAATTAGTCAAGTTTTATCATTAGAACACGTTGACGTCGGTTTTGTTCTACTATTAATTTTGTCACCAAAAGGTCTTTTTCTCCTTAAATGACCTGAGCTATGTTGTTTATCATCATACAGCTGGTTTCTTTAAGTGTTCTCTTTTTTAAATCTTCCTGTTTCAATAAGATCTTTCTTTAATCTGGGTCTATAATATGGCTGCCGGTGCTGGTTAATACATGGTTGGCCAAATTTGATTTGTCCACATCTTCTGGAAATGTTATATTGGTGTTCTTTTATCCTTACTTTTAAAGGTCTTAAAGTTTCACCGATATAAATATTTCCACAGTCACACACAATTTTTGGAATGTTGAGTTTGGTTGAGTATATGGAATTACGTCCATAATTAATTCTGTTTGAATTTGGGTGGCATTAATGGTGTGTTGGTTATTTGTGCTGGTTTGTCGTTGCAATTTTCTAGTTGATTTATAGTTTTGTTTATAAATCCTTGGGGATATTCATTTTGAAGTAGATTTTCTTTGATAATGTTAATCTCGTCGTTAAATGTTTGGGTAGAAAAATATTTTTTGCTCTATCATATAAGCACTTTTTATTACATTCAAGCGATGGTTGGAGTTAAAATTCAAATATCCATTTGCATTCGGAGGTTTTCGATAAGTGTTTGTTCTTATTGTGTTCTGTGTTCTATGTATAAGTACTTCAAGAAATGCAATTTTATGTAAATTTTCGCTCTCCATTATAAATTTTATTGTGGGTTCTTGACTGTTAATCTAATCTAGGAAAGAGTGCAGGTCTTCAGAACCATACTTCCAAACCACAAAAATGTCGTCAAAGTATCTCCACCACACTTTTGGTAATTGAATTGCAAAAATTCTGGCGCAAATTCTTCTTAAGATATCAGTTCCTGTTTTTTTAGTTAATTAATCCCTGTCGACGATATGGAAATCATCAATTCGTTTACGATCGACTGATTGTTGTTTTGAATGACCCAACCGTTTAGGAGGAATTCCTTCAACCCCATCCTACCAAAACTAGAGTCATATACCGAGTTAAACTACAAATTTATCCCACTCAAAATACACAAAAAATTTCTTCAATATTTGTCCAACCTTTAAGACGGAATTCCAAACAATTTTCCGACAACTCGACCACGGCGCTACCTACCAGGTCTTAGTGTGAATTTAAACCTGCCAGGAACCCATTAAATCATACAAAAAAAATTTCATTAATCATGGGTTTTCAACCCGAGACCTTCGCGTTACTAGCACTACACTCTATCCGACTGATCTAATGTACTCACTCATGTAATGGTCGCCAATGGAGTATAGCAGCGACGCTTTGATTGAACAATTATCGTCATATTTAAACAACTTAACACAGAACATAATAAATGGTACGTATAAACCTTCCTGTTGAAACATTCTATCTACTGATGAAAACCAAATTAAAATCCGTTGCATATTTTAAAAGATCTAAACGTACAGAGAGAAAAACTTTCATGTAAAGAAATTATAAATTAAATCGTATTTACAATTTCTGAAGAAGCCATGAGCACATTTTACTAGTCGTCATACTGAATCCAATAAGGTTTCGCTTACATTTCTACGAACCAGGAATTGAAACTTTGTAGCTTGAGAACTGGTTATAGTTAGTAGACCTGTGAAAGTTGGAACTGTTTAAATTAAAGAAAATATGCTATAAATGAAAAAACACACCAAACCTTTATAAAGGTTAGGTTAGGTTAGGTATAATGGTTTGGTGTTAGGGTGCAAAACTGTATTTTTTCATTTGTGACACACCAAAGGTTCCACATCATTTCCATTAAAATATTCTATATTAAAAAGCAATGCCAAGACGACGGATAGACATAGTAAATTTGAAAATACTGATTATTGCCGTAAAGTTCTCTCTCTCCTTTGGTGACTTTAACAGCTAAAAATATAGATAACCATCTTACTCTCATTACTCTGGAAAATAATTTGTTTATTTATGTCTGTAATAGTGATCCACGTGTAGAACAATTTTTAAGTAAATAACGAAATAAACGGTCACTATAAATTATTATCGTAAACAACTTTGGCTATAACTTCATTTTATTATATTGTTATTACCTGGTACTACTTAAAACTTGTTTGTATATCAAAAATACCTTAGTGCAAACTTGTTTCGATTATTGGTCTTATTTTTTGAATGCGTTGTAATTTCCCATATTACTAAAAGTGACCCCTTTTAGTTGAGAAACGATATGTGAATGAATTTTCCAGTCTAAAGGTGCTTTTTCCCCATTGAAGTATTTTGTAAATATTGCTAAGAACTTTTTTTGTTGTCTTTCTGTATCTATTTTAGCGGAAGAGTCTTGCAACCAGTCATAATTATGTTCTTTGTTGAATACAAACAGATGATAAGGCCCATCTCATTTTTGTGAAGAATGCAATGCATCATTCCATAGAAGGTATCATTTTTTACACCCTCATATCGAACCATTGTTCTTCCGCATTTCCTTTTCCGTGCCACCAATAAATATCGCAAAACAATTAATAAAGTCCAACATTTCATTTTGTGTTCGAAACTTGTACGACCAGGAATTGATTTGGAAATTAACATATTTCCTTTAACTGACCCTTCCTTGTCATATCGGATGTAAAAATAAAAACTGCACTGTAAGTTGGATACGTCTATTGCCTCGCCAATTTGAATAGCAAAAAATTCACTTAATTTAACCTTTCCAATTATTTCATCGTGAACATCTTTGACCTTTTCATTAATATGTCCCGATATTATGTCATTTGGTGTAGTTTTCAACATTTTTCCTTCTTCCGGTTTATCATGACACTGACCACAACAAATGCACCCGGTTAAATGTATTTTTCCGCAAACACATGACTTAGTACTACTAATTGGGATGCTTCAAATTCTACTGCCTTATTTCTGTTGATATATTGATATCTGAAAATTATATATTTTTCATGGACAAAACGCAATAATAAATAACGTATCCGCTTCTTGTCCAAGACAATGAATGTTCATTGTAAAATCTGTTTTCCTAACTGTTACTTATTGTTTTACCATTTTATCTAATATGTTTACCAATATGAATACTGTTATAGATTCTTTATTACTTACTTATGTTGTGTGTCTTTCTTGGATCCATAATGTCTGTTGTACGAAACCAAACGTCTCTTCATTTTCAGTATCAAAACTGAGGGTTCCCACAAAAATCAGCTTGACCTTGATTTCACCTTAAAGGCCATCGTCAAGGTCAAATCCATTATGGCCATTTTGTGGCCAGGGAAAAATTCTAAAAGTTTTGTATTGACCACATTTTTGTAAAAAGTCTTCCTGTCGAGATAATTAGCAGCATTCGGACATTTTGAACACATTGTATACAAAACCAATTTAAGAATCATCATAAAAAGTGTATAGGGACTCTAGTCCTTCAATTAAAATAGTCGAAACTTAGGTTAATCGTACAAGCCCCGGAGATCATCCACATGTCCAAAAAATGTATCAACACCTTCAGACATGGGCGTACAGAGGCGGAGGCAAAGGGGACCTGATAAACCTCCCATGAGCTATTAAAGTTCCCCATAATATTGCTCACTTGCCCTACCCTGTATTTTTGATTTGTCCCTCTCTCTAGGACAATTTTTTTCCGATTTGCGCCCTCTAGGACCTTTTTTTTCTAATTTGGTCCTCCTTAAACCAAAAGCTGGTTACGCCCTTGCCTTGGCAACATTCCTTCTGGAAGATCGTTCTATCAAAACTATAATAGTGGGAACACAGTATTCCTTCTGTGAAGCAAATTAGACTCAGTTTAGAAGGTATCTGTGTCATTTTTTGGGATTCCTAACGATTTTTGTTCGTAAATTACCTCTAGTCTGATTAAACAATAAACTCAAACTAGACGTCGCCCAGTGGTCGAAATTCGACCCAATTTCATCAAATTGTGAACATTATTAAGGTTCCTCTGTCAAAAGTATATTTCTATAAGACTTAAAGTTGGAATCGTTCACGTCATATTGCTAAATCTATTGAAGGTAAAAAAATATGAGAATTTAATCAAACATAGGTAATAATTTTCAAATATGTGTGACCCCCCCTCCCCCAAAGTTTTGTTTGAAACCGCTCTTGGTAAATTCTAACCTAAAAGGTTCCGTCATTTGAACTTCCAAGCAAGTTTATAAATATTAAAAAAGAGGTGACCAACAAACGTTAGACAACTCCAATCTTTACTATAATCTCTATTGTCCCCTGATTGACCATTTTCTTACATAACAGCTTGTAAAGCTTGTGAAAATTAAATAATTATATTGACAACAAAAACTTCAGAATAATCAATAAGAATGACACCTCGAAGAGAGTATTCAATATCTCTGACAGGTGAAGTTAACCTGAAAATTTCATCGTGACATTCTAACCTAGGCATTACGGGTAACAGCAATTACATGGAACGGCTCCAGATTCGGAACCTCTATGTGCTAGTTTCCCCGAAAATCCTAGATGTCGGTCTTTACATCTAGCGTCTTCAAATTTAACAAAATGTATCAAATATATAAAGAAGTGTTCGAGGGAACATTCTATGGTAGGAAGGGCAACTGATGAACGTTCTCTAACCAGAAACAATATATATATATATATATATATATATATATATATATATATATATATATCCCAACCATGCCACGGCTTTTAATTAAAATAAAAAGTCGTGACGTCATCTCGGGAGTACGGTCGTCTCTGGTAACTGGCAAAATCCATGAGAAAGAGAAACATTACTCCTTACCCACCCGCATTGAGGCAGCGTGGTAAGGTATGCCTCAGAACCTCAAACATGTCGAATTACAAAACTCACGGAATTGTACCCCAGGTGGGTAAGCAATCCCACATCAGGAAACCGGTCTGCCTCAAGGATTCTGGAGGAGGCAAACATTCGACTACACTACATCTAGCAACATATAACTGCCGAACACTCTAGAACCAAGCTAGAATTGTAGAATTAGAACAAGAGGCAGTAAAAATCAAGTGGGATATCATTTGCATAAGTGAAGTTAGGAGGAAAAACGAAGAGCTAATAACACTTGAATCAGGCAACCTCCTATACCACCGAGGAACACCAACTGGAAGAACTAGCGGTGTTGGATTCCTCATACATAAGAGATGGACCGATAAAATTATAGGCGTGTCCGGAACATCAGACAGAGTGGCTAGTCTAACATTGTCGCTTTCGAAAAGATACTCCATTCAAGTAATACGAGTTTACAATATATATACCTCCATAATCTTCAAGTCACGAATGGCATTCCGCCTTAAGAAGAAAGTATTTGATGAGTGTGTTCTACCAGTACTGACATACGGTTGTGAAACCTGGACTCTGAAAACCGAACTTACAAGAAAACTTCAAGTAGCACAAAGGTCCATGGAAAGATGCATGATCGGAATAACGAGAAGAGATCGGAAGAGAACAGAGTGGATAAGGAACAAAACCCAGGTAATAGATGTTATCCACAGAGTAAAATCTCTGAAGTGGCAGTGGGCAGGACATTTGGCAAGAAGACAAGATAATAGGTGGCCAACAAAAATCACGCAATGGTATCCTAGGGGTCTTAAAAGACCAAGGAAACTCCCCAATGTAAGATGGGACTATGCCATCAAGAAAATAGCAGGCATAACCTGGTCCCAAAAAGCGTACAACAGAACAACATGGAGAGAAATGCGAAACGAATATGTAAGAGAGGCTACACCATAAAATAATGGTCAAAATTAGCTGAACATGATGATGATGATATATTGTCTGGCGTACAAAGAATGACACCTCGAAGAGAGTAAAGTTACTGCTACTTGTCCGAAAAATCAATACTGATCTTCTACATTGACTATTTTACCACTGAAACATAAACAACACTTGATGCAGAATTATCAAAGAAGGTCTTCACAAGAGGGTCTGAAAGAGCGTTACCCTGTCATTTTCAACCAATCTAAGAATAGCTAACTTTCGTCAAGGGATGGACGATCAAGGCCAGCCATGTAAAGTTTTGAAGGAAAATATATTGAACAAAAATATATTTTATTCTAGAAAGATGTAGGAACTCAACTTACTATAAATATAAATTTTGCAGTCCCCATCAACTGTTCACCAATCAAAAAATAATAATCCAAGCCTTCCCGAATAAATTTTCTAGCTACGGTCTTGTAATCTGCTTCCAGAATTGCTCCCTAACCATTCAGTCTTTAAAATGTCACTGATATGTTTATTTTAAGTAAACTTGTATTAAAAGGAAGGACTATGAAGGAATGGGGCGATGCAATAAAAAATCAATTGACTATAATATGTCAGAAATCGTCTGCCTTTCAAAATATTTACACTTATATTTATAATATTCAATACGACTTTCAATATAAAAATTTCCATTTCATTTAAAAAACACTATAATTGAACAATACGAGGGTGAAACAAATATGAACCGGACTTTTCTGTTTCTCGCCCTGTAGGTAATTCGAGTGGGGTGACGTCTCGATATATGTTAGGTAGGGATGTTAAGAAGAGGGGAGTTCGTCGGTTTGGCGAGGCGTAGTCGATGCGCTGTTAGTAGCATCATGTCAGAGAAAGAGGTGCATCCGTCTGTTGCGCAACGTGTTGTTATCAAATTTTTGGCGCGGGAGGACGTTAGACCGTCTGAAATTTTGCGTCGACTATCTGCACAGTTCGGCAATGAAACACTTTCAAGGACCCAAGTGTACGACTGGCACAAAAAGTTTTCAAATGGCCGAGGGACAATGGAAAATGAGCCTAATGCACGCCGTCCCACGACAAGCATCAATGAGGCGAATATCTACGCAATTCGTGAGCTGATTGAAGGTGACCGCCATCTTACAGTATTGGCAATTGCTGAACACGTTGGAATATCATACGGGAGTGCTCAATCAACCATTTCAGATGAGTTGGGTTACCGAAAAGTGTGTGCAAGATGGGTTCCTCGCCTTCTAAGGGAAGATCAGAAAGCAAACCGTCTTGCCGTATGTGAAAGGCTGTTAGCAAGATATCGAGCAGAGAGGGATGAGTTTTTGAGACATATTGTCACCTGTGATGAGACATGGGTGCATCATTATACCCCAAGTCCAAACGTGCAAGCATGGAGCGGCGAAAACCTGGAGAGGCAGCACCGCGGAAAGCCAAGACCCGTCTTTCTGCAGGGAAAATTATTGCAATAGTTTTTTGGGATTCGAAAGGCGTACTGCTGATCGATTTTCTGCACGAACGCCGTACAATTAATGATGAGTATTACTGCGAACTACTCCAACAAGTGAAACTTGCCTATCAGCAAAAGAGGCGGGATATATCTATCCGAAGTGTGATTCTGTTGCATGACAACGCTCGGCCACATACAGCTGCATTGACTCAAGGAAAATTGAACAAAATACATTGGGAAACCCTTGAACACCCGCCTTACAGTCCTGATTTGTCGCCATGTGACTACCACATGTTTGGGCCACTTAAAGAACTGGGAGGCCATCACTTTGAGGACAACGAAGGTGTAGAAACGTTTGTGCGCAATTGGTTATCGACACGACCAGTTTCATTCTTTGAGAAAGGTATTAAAAAACTTCCGATTCGGTGGGAAAAATGTATACATAAGAGAGGAGACTATGTAGAAAAATAATATGTATTAAAATTTGTATTGATCGTACCAATAAAATTTTTAAAACAAATGTCCGGTTCATATTTGATTCACCCTCGTATTATTGATTTTTGACTGGCAAATTCTAATAGTCTCAAATTATATGTTAGTGACATTAAACATTAACGATTTCAAATTGTAAAAAGAAAATCTAATTAACTAAAAATTTAATTTAAACGTGAATAATAATATTTGTTGTTTTCTGAAGGATACTTGTGGCATATTTTTCAATGTCTAAGTGTTTATTGGGAAATAACACCACACTTTAAAGGAAATCGCTGTATATTCCAAACGTTTCGGGGTCTAGATCAGACCCGTTGTCAATGGCTAAGAAACTACGGATTAAAAAGGTACAATTCCAAGATGTAAATTTAAATATTTGACAATGTTTATTATTTGATTTTTGACGTAACTAAGAGAATTTTATTTGTAATATACAGGGTAGCACAGAAATTTCTAAAGATCATATACAGTGATTTCCTTTAAAGTGTGGTGTTATTTCCCAATAAACACTTAGACAATAATATTTGTAATGTGATAGTAGATACTACCAATTTAATAAAATAGATATTAATATACCTTAAACTATTATATATCTTAAAATTCAGTACAATTGCATTAATTTGAGTTAAACACTCTTACCTTAACGATTTCGGTTTTATATCGACCATATAATGAAATACATAGTACCTATTGTTAATTAATATTGAATACATTATATTTTTACTTTTTTTTCAGTGAACTGAAATTGAAATCTTCAATATAATACATCGACACATTTTCTGACTGAATTGAAAACTTTTAACCTAATGAAAGTAAAGAAATGTCAAAATGCAAATCAAATAAGCTAGAATGAAGATGGCCATGGTCAATTCATTGTTGCCAGATCTAACTATTTATATTGAATCTTACGATCTGTACTTTTAGTGAAATTATATGTAACTTATCCTATAAAAATAAAAAGAAACTAAATTAGAGGCATAAGGTCAAAATTAATAAAATGTTCTCAGAAATAAATACGAGGGTGAATCAAATATGAACCGGACTTTTGTTTTAAAAATTTTATTGGTACGATCAATACAAATTTTAATACATATTATTTTTCTACATAGTCTCCTCTCTTATGTATACATTTTTCCCACCGAATCGGAAGTTTTTTAATACCTTTCTCAAAGAATGAAACTGGTCGTGTCGATAACCAATTGCGCACAAGCGTTTCTACACCTTCGTTGTCCTCAAAGTGGTGGCCTCCCAGTTCTTCTTTAACTGGCCCAAACATGTGGTAGTCACATGGTGACAAATCAGGACTGTAAGGGGGGTGTTCAAGGGTTTCCCAATGCATTTTGTTCAATTTTCCTTAAGTCAATGCAGCTGTATGTGTCCGAGCGTTGTCATGCAACAGAATCACACTTCGGATAGACATATCCCGCCTCTTTTGCCGATAGGCAAGTTTCACTTGTTGGAGTAGTTCGCAGTAATACTCAGCATTAATTGTACGACGTTCGTGCAGAAAATCGATCAGCAGTACGCCTTCAATCAGCTCACGAATTGCGTAGATATTCGCCTCATTGATGCTTGTCGTGGGACGGCGTGCATGAGGCTCATTTTCCACTGTCTCTCGGCCATCTGAAAACTTTTTGTGCCAGTCGTACACTTGGGTCCTTGAAAGTGTTTCAGTGCCGAACTGTGCAGATAGTCAACGCAAAATTTCAGACGGTCTAACGCCCTCCCGCGCCAAAAAAATGATAACAACACGTTGCGCAACAGACGTATGCACCTCTTGCTCTGACATGATGCTACTAACTCTTTTTAACATCCCTACCTAACATATATCGAGACGTCACGCCACTCGAATTACCTACAGGGCGAGAAACAGAAAAGTCCGGTTCATATTTGATTCACCCTCGTAGATGAGTTGCAGCATTATTCTGATTTTATTTGACAAACTATATTGAAACGAATATTATGTAATATATATTTTTTTGTGGGTTCTAGTTCAAGAGAATGATAGGGCAGAATAATTTAAGAGAAGGTTCAGAACGGGTTTGTTTTACTTTAAATTTAGTTTGTCTTTCACATTCAAGTGAATCCATCTTTATGATTTTCTGTCCAAGCAATCTGGAGGCAATGTTACTGTTAGTTGTTGAGCATTGACAGTATGGACGTAAATAATAAATTTTTTATTTAATTTTATTTAATGACTGAGCTAATTATATAAAATTATTTTTAAAACGACAACACACCTAGTTGGTTAAAACTACAAATTGTTGGAACATCTACCGTAGTTGCCGGACATGGCTCTCCCTGCCTTATGGTTGTCTTTACATCTTAAAAATGGATAAGCGGAAAACGATTTTAATCAAACGAACTAGTAATTGCAGTCGTGAAAGCTTATTTCCCTATGATTCCGTATTATCGCTTCATGGATGAAGTCCATAAATTAGAAGACCACTGAACTTGTTTATTGCAGGTTAAATTCGTGTTTTCTTGTTGAAAGATAAAACTTGAAATTAAAGATATTTGTGAGAAACGGTACTACAAAAGTTGTTTTTTTTTTAATTTAATTATTAAGTCACATAAATTACGCTACCAACAAAATATTAATGCGGTATTATCTTAAAATACTACACATATAAAAACAGTTTTATTGACAATTAATTGCAGTGATACAATAATTATTTTTATTGCTACTATATTTGGCTTATTTGTTTTTATCTCACGAGGTCAAAGCTTTAAAAAAGCCGCTACATTTGTTTATATTTTATTTATCATTTCTCTCAGATTATACCTACCATTTGCTGGAAAATGTAATTTATTTTTTAATATCGTACTCTCTTTCTCTGACATACCTGATTCGTAAAGTCACCTTAGCAATTAATAGTCCAACGGAAATAGCACAATTCCATGCAAAATGAAAACTAGACAGCTTTTTTGTAGAACTGCATTCTGAACAGTATGCAGATATTTTTTATAAACAGTTGAAAAACGAACTTTTTATGAGTTTAATCTTTATATTATAAATGGATAATTTTTGATGCTGAAAATTTTAAGTTTGATTAAATATGTTTATTATAATTTTGTAATAACTCTGTAAAATAATAGATATTTTATAGTAGTTATTCATCTCCAGACCCAGTGTGTAGCAGCAATTAACTGTTGGTTAAGATAAATTAAAAATTGTAAGAACTGCCAAATAAATACAGATGCAAAAATTTCAAGAGATCTTTGTGGAGGTCTTGGTTTACTTTATCTGTTCATTAGGGTTTCCTGTCCTCCGATTTTTTTCTGCAACAAATAAGTGATTGGAAATTGTAAATAAAGAACAAAGTTTGGTAAGGCAATTTAGAAAAATTTCTCGGATTACTAGTTGTCGGTACAGAAATTCTTCCTCAGTTATTCTGAGAGAAAGATATGTCTAAAAAATGATCAACCAGTATTCCTGTATACAGGGTCACCTGGAATATTTACCAAAATACTTATTATTTTGAAAATCGTAAAAACACGTCAAAAAATCATTTTTAAAAAAATATACAACCGACTCCTATCTATAACTAAAAAGCTGAAAATAATTATAACAAAATATAACTCTAGCAAATAAATAACACATTCAATGTTGTTAGGTATCTACCCAGAAAGTAAAAAATTTAAACATTTTTCTATACAAATTAATTACCTACCAATCTAGTATATTTTTGAAGTCGGTGCCAAGCAAATCTAAAAGTCTGCATTGCGTACTTATCTACTAATTCATCAAACTTAGGTGTTACTTGGCACCGACTTCAAAAATATACTAGATTGGTAGGTAATCTTCCTTAATAGATTAAACGTTAAAAAACTATACACATCCATCAGGAGTTTTTTGAAAAATCGACCAATATGTTAGGGATATTGGTCGATTTCCATGCACGCATGTGTTCATGTGCAAATTTCATCACTTTACCAATAGAATTCTTTTCCCAAATTTGAAGTTTCACAAATCCGGATATATACTCTATTAAACAAGACCATATTCATTCAAAACGGTTCACCACAGGAGAAGAAATCAGGTAACATACATAAAAAAAACAAATAAAAACAACCTCTTCCTTTTTGGAAGTCGGTTAAAAATTTACGGAAGAGTGACAAATTTGGCCATATCAACCGTTAATTTAATAAAATCTACCATAACAACTCCTTTTAGCTTATTTAAAAAGGAATTTAAAGGTGTATCTTTTTTTATATGCTATTTACGTTTAAAATTTGCGAAATAAAACGTGATACCTGGATATTTTTAACCGACTTCCAAAAAGGAGGAGGTTAAATCAATTCGTAGCGTATTTATTTTTCTGTATGTATGTTACCTGGTTTCTTCTCCTGTGGTGTACCGTTTTGAATGAATATGGTCTTGTTTAATAGAGTATCTATCCGGATTGGTGAAACTTCAAATTTGGGAAAAGAATTCTATTGGTAAAGTGATGAAATTTGCGTGCATGGAAATCGACCAATATAGGTGTCAAGCAACAATCAAGTTTGATGAAGTAGTACATAATGAGCACCTTTTAATGTTTACATTTTTTACTTCCTGGATAGGTGGAAGTCGGTTATATTTTCTAAAAGTTTTATTCTTAAAGACTTTTAATCATTTTAATATTCCTAACGTATGTTTGAAATGGTCTCCATCCACTGCAGGGTACTGATATTATCGGGTCTGAAATTCATTACGTACATTGGAAAAACATCTGGAGAACGTCGGCCACATTCTTCGTTAATACGATGTCTCGGATCATCCAGTGACTCTGGAGGAATACCATAAACGCGGGTGTTTAAATGCCCCTACAGAATACACTCCAGGGGCTCATATCTGGCGACCTTACTGGCCGCTCGATGGCACCTCTTGTTCCAATCAAGAAATCGATTATTTATCTAGAAACTCTGTAACTGAGAAGATGTAATGTGGTGGGGTACAGTCGTGCTTAAAAACAAGTTCGTCTTCTACTAGAAAATTTTCTACCACCAAAATTTCATTTGTTCTTGGATCTACAGATAAAAAAAAACATTTATTATCCTCAAAAAAATCGCTTAAGAGTATTTTAGGTTACAGTTTAGAACCAAAACAAAAATTTTAGCACTTTTGCCAAAAATGTGAAATGTTTTTGAAAGTCTGTATACTATTTTGAGAGTACAAAAATATTAAAATACCTTCATTTTTTGTACCGTTTTTTGACATCATTCATTTTTTTAGACAATTACGGCGGGCATGATTTCAGGCGACTGATTAAAAAACAAACACTCCAAATTAATTTTGTTCAAGTGGCTATCGCATGAACTAGAACCAACATCAAAAAATAACAAAACATCTGTCTTTTGCAAAAAAACAATATTTGAGTTTAAAAAATCGGGTGGAAATAGGAAAATTTACTATAGTTCAAAACGATTTTAATTCGCTCGATAGTTTCTTAGGATTAATTTGGATTTTTTTCAGATAGATCAAGTAGCCTGAAATCGTGTCCGCCAGCAATTTCAATTTTGTTTTTAAAAAATTCAATTATATCAAAAACGGAGTAAAATATGTGAAGATGATATTTCAATATTTTTGTACTCTCAAAGTATTAATGAAAATAAGTGCAGAAGTTCAAGAATATTTCACATTTTATCTAAGACAAAAATGTAGTTGACTTAAAGAGTACTTGTTTTTATTAAATAAAATAACTTTTTTCATGACTATACACATTTTTTCTTGATTATCCACATCCAAAATAAACACCTATGTTGCTGAATATCATATTGAAAAAACTTTTCATTTATTTTTTTAGGGGTAATTATTACCCTAAGGATTGAAGTGGCAGGTGAACAATTTTATTCAAAAAGCGTAGTTTCATACGTAAAAATTGACCTGCTTAAGGATTTTTCATTTAAATTCATTATCACCTAGAAAATGAATTTATCCGTTATTTTAATTACTGTATAAATATTTGGTTACAGATTATACCGTTAATTAATTATCAATCTCCTTTCTCTCTCTGATCAATCTGATTGATATAGCCGAATTCACAATCAGAGACCACGAGAGGTAAATGATGCCGCACCAAAGTTTCTTTCCGAACAACTGACGTAATAAAAAAGCACGAAAATTATTGCAAACATTTGTTAACATCCTTGACTGTATACCACTGATTTACCTCATTTTTAAATTTAAAATTTTATTTATTTTTAATATAATTTTTTATTCGAATGTCCGGTAATTTATAAATAATTTTGCTAATGTTAATAAAACAAACTTGTTTACTTCAACGCAGTTTAATAATGGAAAATGTGATTTTTTTATGGATTCCAGAACAATCTTTGAGAGTTTGGAAAAGTCGCAGATAATTATATATCAATTAGTACTTAAAAAAATATAAATAATTTATTGACAGTGAAAAAGAAAGCATAATTTGTAGACGTTAAATTAATATAGTAATTAAAGCCATGCTTGTTTGATATCGAGGTTGCCTCAAAAGATAAGTGCGGCATTAAAAGTGAACCAGATTTTAGATCTCGCGTGTATGGAAAATTACAATTTTTTTGCGTATTTTCCATTTTGTTTGTTTAAACGCAAATAACTACGATTTCTTTTCTTAGAAAAGATTTGCATAAAGTTTCAATGTCAACTTTAATAAATATCAGAAATATTGACCGATTTTCAAGAAGTGAAATGAATATTACTGAGATGAGCGTTTTTTCTTTTCGTTTTATGTTTGGATTAAAGCTGAAACTTTTAGATATGTGTGTGAAAATCTTTAGGTCAAAATTACGAAACATGACTCACTATTTACTTTTTTTTTCAGTGGAGGTGAAATCCGATTTTAGACCGCTCGTTTTCCATTGCTCATTCCTGTGTGAGGATCAAAAACATTTTCATAACCCTCTGGAAGTGCCCGGGATCATCAGATTTGATATCATATCTGGAACAGCAGATTAAAATTGTCTTAAATTGTAAATTCATCTTGTGTTCCTTCTTTTCTGTTGGTTTAATATGTATGACCATACTCCCCTTTTATTACATATAACGTCACTAATAAAGCTACGTGCTTCTTTCCAGCACTGTTTAAGCTTTATAATTTTTTTAAATGCTCTAAATCCATCCAAATCTTCATCTAACATACCTTCAATCTTATGCCAACTTTCACTTCACTTCTTACACACCAACAAATTGTGTTCGGGATCCCCTAGTATATGCATAGATCATTATTTACATTAAGTAATTTCGAAAAGATTGTTGAGGAGGTCTTGAATTATTTTGTCTGTTCATTGGGTTTTCTCTCCTCCAATTTTTTTCTGTAACAGATAAGTATTTAAAAATTGTATATGTAGAACAAAGTGTAGTAATGATCAACCAGTATTCCTGTATATAAGTAATGTATTGTATATTGTTTAATACTTATCTGTGTATGGATATTGTGTAATACTTATCTTATACACAGATAAGTATTACACAATATACAATACATTACTTATATACAGGAATACTGATTGATCATTTTATAGACATCTCTTTCTCTCAGAATAACTGTGAGGAAGAATCTCTGTACAGACAGCCAGTAATCCGGGCAATTTTACGAAATTGCCTTACTACACTTTGTTCTACATATACAATTTTTAAATACTTATCTGTTACAGGAAAAAAATTGGAGGAGAGAAAAACCAATGAACAGACAAAACATTATTTACATAACTAATAATCCTCATGGCCCGTAAGATATTGGGTTACATAGCAGCCTACACACCTCAATTTACATTTCTACCACACTCTAAGATTTGTTATTAATTTCTTTGTGCTGTAGTGTTATTTTCCCAAATTCTTTGTCATTCCGCTATCATCCGTATCATGTATTCTGTTCTGTCCGCCTTATTCTTTTGGATCTTCTTTCTTTCTCTCACTTGCAGCCTAGAGACGGTTCCCCGCGGATGTGGAAATCGTACTGTAGCCAGAAACCACTCTCAACATAATTTGTCTGTACCTAATGTTGATCTTATTTGCATATGTGTTAAGTCCCATTATCCTACATCATACTGAACTCCCGTAAAGGAGCAGCCCAAATTTTATTGGAGTCTACTCAGAGCTGCAATATTTCTTCCAGTTTTGGCGAAAATCTCTTTATCATGGTAACTGAAAAGCAGATTGTTGTCAAAATTCACTCCTAGGCATTTAATGCCCTTTTTGGCATCTATTCCTTACCCTATTTTAAATCTGATCCTGGGTCTATTTCTTGGGCTTTTAATACAGCCGTCACCTTTTTGATATCCTATGTTTACCTTCTTTGTATCGAATTATAAACTTCGAAATTTGCTAGATGTCCACGGTGATGCCAATTTTTTATGCTTAATTTGGGATAGTTTTGTATTGTTTTCACATTTTTTTCGAATCGTCTAAGAAACACACAATTCTTAGAATTGTGCCTTTTTATCCAAGTTTCTTAACCATTGACAACGGGGTCTGACCTAGACCCCGAAACGTTTGGAATATACAGCAAATTTCTTAACTGTAGTATTATTTCCCAAGAAGTACTTAGACATTGAAAAATATTCCACAAATACCATTCAGGAAACAACTAGGAACAATATCTAGCTTATTAATGCAAGTCCAATTAGTACAGTTGGTGTAGTCGTGGAAAGTTACATGATTATAATTAGGCAATCGGCTAATAGTAGGCGCAAACGCAACGCTTTTAGTTTTTTTATGTTTAGCCATTGTCTAACCGAGCACATTTTATCTGCAATTGTTGACTAAATTTTATTCCTGTCTTTTCCTTAAAAAACAGTATCATCAGCGTAAAAAGGCATTAATATATAATATAAACAGGGTGGGCCCAAAGACTGTGCCCTGAGGCACCCCATAATTACATATTTATCTCATCTGTGGTATCATTTATTTGAACTTTTTGTTCTCTACAGCATAAATAAGAATTAAAAACCTTATTTGCTACAGCCCTTACACCAATGTTATTAAGCTTTTCCAGTAACTAGTGGTCGCCCAGTGGTCGAAATTCGACCCTATTTCATGAAATTGTAAAAAGTATATTTTTATAAGAAACAGAGTTGTGGAGAAGTAGATGTAAAACCAAAATGTTCACTCATATTGACAAATCTATTGAAATAAAAAGAAAATAAAAATATAATCAAATATCGGTATTCGAAATATTTTTGACAAATGAATGATCCCCCAAATTTTTGACTGGAACCGCTCCTGGCAAAATATTAAAAGTTTTCATCATTTGCGGTTTCAATCAAGTTCAGGAATATTAAAGAAAAGAGAGGACCAACAGCCCTAGGAGAACTTAAATATTTAATACATTCTCTATTGTCCGCTGTCTGACAATTTTTTACACAACACCTTCGGGAAGGTTGTGATAATAATATATTAATCAAATTATAAAAATTCACATTAATAACAGAATATTTAATAGGAAAGTTACTGCAACGCGTCCGAAAAATCAATAGTAAACTACTACATTGACTATTTTACCACTAAACAATAATAACGCTCGCATGCCACTTCCAGAAGTACATGCTCTAAGAATATATCTCACGATCGCTCCCTCCATATATAATTACTCAATTTTTTGAGTTTTGACCGTCTGGCGGCGGCGGCGGCACTGTCAGTTGTTTGGCGTTGACACTATGGACGTAAATAATAAAATGGTACCTAATCGTTTTGTCTTAGCCTATTTATATATAGACGTTTGATGACATACAGTGTCGAATGCTATTATATATATATATATATATATATATATATATATATATATATATATATTACCTTTATCTGTTTGTCTTTCCTTAAGCAGTCCTGTAAACCGATGTAATTAAATTAATTATATTAAAAATATATATTTATTTTTGTTGTTTAATGATTGGATAAATTGTACAACCGAACATAACACTTACTTCTCAATGTTTATTGACAACCAAAAAACAAAATCGGTTTTTCCACTACAACTTACATCAATTTAAATCACTTTTAAACAACAATAATACGCAAGTTTCGTTTGAAGTTCAAAGTATTTAACTTTTCCAAACTACAACCTGTGATTTCTTTCTTAACAGGGATTTCTCGTGAAGACCAAAAAAACAATTGACGTACGCGGCTGAAATCAATCAGAGTGGTACACAGTGTCGATAATTATCGTAACATTCCACAACAGCTAATTAATCTGAAACATTAAATAGTTGTTAAAGCGGCAGGTAAAGTACGGGGTACCGGTAACAACAAAAGCACGTTGGTTGATGTTGTGGAGGGGGTACCGTCGCGGGTTTCCATTGGTCGAAGAAAATGTGGCAGACCTAAAGATCTTTTCATATATTTACAAATGTTTTATTATATTTATTCATTAGAAGGAATCCTTCCTTACGCAAAGATACAGACAAGTATATCGGGCACCTTTCTATAGGTGTGTAAACTGCACGTGTTTTGAATTCATTGCCTTTGCCTTAAAAGTGCATTTAACTGCATTACGAGATAGATCGATTGGAAAAGTGAGTTTTTTTGAAATGTGTCGACCACGAATTTGTGAAACAAGTGACTTTTGTTGAAATTTGTATTGTTGAAAGTGTAACTTTATTGTAAGTGTCTTTATTATGCTTAGTTTTCCACACTTTTTTCGGTATACAAATTTTTTCAACACACTTGTTTTAAGATTCTGTGTCCTCCACGATTACTTCAACTAGAATTAAATTTAAAAAATCCACTTTTTCTCCAGCTCGTGCGGGAGTTAAACTTTAAAGCAGATCAGCGGTTTCGTTCACCTTTTGACACCCTTGACATCGGAGTAGAATTTTTCAAAGTCACGATGAAAGAATTAATATCTTTGTGGAACAAACTGGCAGGCAGAACCTACGATGCGGTTCATACCAATTCCAACACGATTAATCCAAAAACCAGGGAGTATTTGGAGGAGATGGCCAGGGAGAGAGAACTAAGAGACCGAAAGAAATATAAATGTAAGTACTATCGAAAATTCAATGCAATCAACAATTTTTTGGTATATACCCAGCATAAAGATCCTTCTTCTTTTAATGATCTAAATACAGTTAAATTTCAATAGACACTCCTTGAGATAAAATAAATATTTGTTTTTCATTTTGAGTATTCCAAAGATGTTTTAGCCTTACGTCTGAGGTTATTTTCAGCTTTATTTCAAGCATTTGTATTCTTAAACTTACTTCACTTTTTTTCTATTATCTGTTCAAAATATCCTTTTAGAATTCTAATTGGTGAATACCGCGCATAATCGTATGTATTTTAATGAATAATTTATTGAGATAACAATTTTAAATCGATATAATATTTACTTAATTTTTAAGTTGAGAATTCGTCATTTACAAGCAGAACTGAATATTGTGCTTATTTTTGATATGAAGGAAAAGACGAATTGTCGTATTATCACATTATCAAGAAAAAATTAATGACAATGTCGCTAAGGTCTAGAAAATATGGCAAAAATAAGCCATTAACAACTATTATTTCCAAAATTAGAATTTGATGATTTCTGAAATTAGATTTTTTTATTGATTTTTTCTCATTTATCGTTATTTAAAAAAAAAATTAAAAACTCTATTTTATAGTTAAAATTGTAGAGTATGAAAAGTTTGATTTTTGTGATTATTTCGCATTTGCCATTAAGAACTGTTATTAATAACAGTTTTAAAGACATGTTCTTATTAACTGGCTGTCCATAATGTTTTATTTTCATTTATCGATACATTAACACTATAAATTTTCAAATACTGTATTTTACAATTAAAATTATAAGTATGAAATTTTTTATTTTTTTATATTTTTGACATTTGCTGTTATTGATGACAGTTTTGAAGAGCTTTTTGTATTAACTGGTTCTCCTGCCTCGGTATTTAAAAAAACTGTTTGAATTGTTATTTAAAATTTGCAAAAATTAATTTTAATATATTTTTTTATCTAGTATTTTAATTTTAATTTTTACTCACTTATCGATAAAGTAGCTTCAAAAATGTTCAAACACTGCAATTCACACAATTCACATTGTAGAGTATGAATTTTTTTCAGACTTTTTGGCATTTAATATATTAGAAATTTTTAGCATTACAATTTAAGGACATTTTTCATATTGGCTTTTTAGATATTTTAACATTTTGGGTATTTCTACATTTTTTGATTTTGAAATTTTTGTCATTTGTAATATTTTTGTATTTTTAATATTTCCATGAGATTACTGTTTGTAAATTTTTGGCATTTCTTAAATGACTCTCTCTCCTGTCTCAACATTTTTCAAAAAACTGTTTCAATTTTTAGTTGAAATTTGCCAAATTTGATTAAGATGATTTTTTTTTCTTATTTATCGATAAAGTGGCTTTAAAAATTTGCAAACTCTGTATTTTACAATTAAAATGATAGAGTATGAAATGTTTATTTTATTTAGATTTTTTATATTCGTGATTAAGAATTGTTATTAATGACAGGTTTGAAAAGCTCTTCGCAATAACTGGCTCTCCTGCCTCAGTATTTTTCAAACAAATGAATATTTATTTAAAATTTCCAAAATTTAATTTTGATGATTTTACCAATTTAACAGTTTATAGTTTTTTTTCATTTATCGATAAAGTAGCTATAGAATTTTTCAAACACTATTTTACAATTAAAATTAAACAGGATGATTTTTTTGGATTTTTTAAATTTATTTGCATTTGAGAAATATGTTTGAATTTTTATTTGAAATTTGGAAATTTTAATTTTGATGATTTTTTAAATTTAGTATTTTATTAATTTTTTCTCATTCATCGATACAATAGCTTTAAAAATTTCCAAACACCTGATTTTACAATTACAATTATAGAGTATGAAATTTTTTTTTAGATTTTTGACATTTTCTATTAACAACTGTTATTAATGACAGTTTTGGAGGGCTTTTCATATTAAGTGACTTTCCTGCATCAGTAATTAAAAAAACATTTTTGAGTTTTCATTTAAAATTTGCAGAATTTAATTTTGATTATTTTTAAAATTTTTTATTGATTTTTTTTTTCATTTATCAATGCTACTCCATTGATAGATGAAAAAAATCAATAAAATACCAAATTTAAAAATCATCAAAATTAAATTTTTCAATAAGAGCGACCTAACATTTTCAAGATATAAACCAAAAATTTTTTAAAATTACGGACCACATTATTAGACAACTCAAGAATACATCGACACTCACCTTTGATCTTTCTTATCTTCCAAAGATACTAAAACATTGTCGAATTGATCAACTTTATTCCAAAAGTTTCCAACGTATTTGTGAATATGCACCAACTACACCCAACCACAAAGAAAAAAACAAGGAGAAGGTAAAACAAGAAGATACTAATTACTACAGTACAAGAATCAAACACGTTTTAGATCTTAAGGTGAGAACACAGAGAAAAAATGAGTAACATTCAACGTGTAGGTGACACAGTAGCAGAAACCTTAAAAGAGTTAGAATAATCCTAGAAGAAATGAAAACGGGCAAATAAAACTGTTTTTGGAAGTAAACTATAGCAAAACAAAAATCATCACTGAAGTACTACCCAACAATCCAATAGTTAATAGAATATTACTAATTGTGGAAAAACAGTTATCTTTGTCATGGAATTTCTATAACCAGAGACACTTACTAAGGTGCGAGTTCTCCAAACGGTCAGAATTGGAATGGCCAGCTTATGGAATATCTTTAAACAACAAATGCCAACAAAACAAAAACCTTAATCGATTACATAATGGAAAATGGAGGTATTATAGCGTCAATAGCGAAGTTGAAATGATGATGGAATAGATGGGGTAAGACATTTCAGCAGATACGGCTGAATTATAACAGGGCAAAATACAGAGCAACGGAAGAATCCTGAGGAACCATATGTGCAATACTGGTCAAAAAAATGGGTAGATTGAGGGTGATAATGTTTCATAAAAGATTAGGATACACTAGCTTACTTGACATGCAACAATTCCTTGGTAGAAATTTCAGTATTACAAACAAAAATGAATAAGAAGACTAGCTAGCTTATTAGAATATAGAGGGCATCAAATACCATATCATCATGTCGACAAAAACTTTTTTAAGGATATAACAATACATTTTGAACACAAAAGTATAGTTTCAATCACCAAGAAAATCGGTTGTTTTTAGTTTAGGATAGCACAAAAAACTTCAAAGATAATATATATAGGTACAGTGTGTATGCTTAAGCTCTCTATTAATGGGAAAATTTTGTATGATTATTAATTTTTCGAAAAAAATTATACTTCATAAAAAGTTCTGTATGGTCTGAAATTTAAACTACGAACATCAGATATCATTTTTTAAATTCGTATACGAGGGTTGTCAAATAAATGAATTTTGCTCGAATAAAGTAGCTTTTTCTTGAATAAATCGAAAATTATGTTTTAAAGTTGAGTAGAATTAAAAACTTAAGTCAAATATGTACTTGTACTCATCTACCATCTAAAATCATGTTTAGTTACGTTTTGTAATAGCAACATTTCTAACATATTTATTCTAGAACATTTTAAAGAGGCATCTGTACGCATACATTTTGCCTACAATGGATAATCGAGGGTGTTCAAATCCGGAAAGACAGTAAGCCAAAAAAAATTACATTTAAGTATTGTCTCTTGTACTGTGACATGTCGACCAACTTGTTGGTACAATATCTGGGGCCTGATGGGTAGTTTATCCATAAAATCATACAACTAGGTATTTAAAAATAGTCAGTAACGTTTGTTTACACTATTTAGAAATTCTCGAGAAATAATTGAGTTTATTATATACTTAAAAATTCCAGACCACATGTTTGTTTTAAATCAAAAGTAATCACGTATCTGGACAAAGAAATGTAAATGAACTTAACCTCACCAACATCAGCCTTCTGTATTAAGAAAAGGTTACAGGGAATTAAAAATTATATCTAAGTTCAGACTCTGGGTACATGATTGTTAAAAAAAATCATAAATATCACTCTTTGATCATTAAGTGTTGCATTTTATTGAACAATTGAAACTAACAATCAATTATTATTACCAAACAGACATAAACAATCCAAAGGGGTCAGTTTTTGAAACAAATATAGTTATTAATTATTAGCACCCAGGTACGATTTTATTTTTGCAGTCAAAATCAAATAAAATCTGTCACAATACACAGCCAAACTGCAGCAATATTAGCATAATCGAGACCTATTACAGTATAAATAAAGCCTCTATTTAAACACACTAAGCATTAAAAGATTGCATAAGGAAGATGTAATAACAAAATAAATATTAACGTGGATCCTTGCCAAAGCATTTAACACAATTACGGTTTTGATACGAGGAGCCGACTTAAAATTCTCAACAGTGACAATTTTATTACCAGGTCAAGCGATATGAGGATGTGCTTTGTATTTCGATTGGAAAATTACGCTTGATTGATCATTTCACTTCTAACGTTTCATACGTTATTGCAGCACCAGGGTAATAACCGATTTTTATTGTAATCAAAATGAGATTATCATTTGTTTGGGATAAAACAAATGAACCAGTGTTATGTTTCTTGATAGGTGATAATGATGAATTAATTTTTCTTAAGTAGTTTCGTTATCTTTTGCACGACGAAGTATAATGTATGATCGTTCTAAAGGTTATTATATAAATCTTATCGCCTGCTGAATAAAATCTCAAAAATCTAGAATATTGCTTGGGAATTCGACATATGTCACGATTAAAATATCAGACAGCGTGCTCTGATAATGTATCCTGGAATAATTACGCTATTTTTAAACAGTGAACTGTATAGAAAATAAAAATGACTTATACAACAAAATTTACCTCGTTAACCATTGTGGAAATCCAAAACAAGAACTTTACAAGTAAATAAAATTCAACTTAGTAAAGATCTTTATTTATTTATGTATGCAATAAGGTTTATCTAGAAACTTCAAAATCAGTACATTCTCTTCCAGATTTTTCATCGTCTCTCCTCTGTTCTCTACGTTTCATTTCGCAGTAGGAATCTGGTGGCGTTAAATCGGGTGAAATAGGAGGAGGCTCGAAGTATGTAGGATGAACAATAATTCGGTCACCAAAATGTTCGTGAAGTAGAGCTACCGATGATTTGGTTGTTTGATTCGTTGTAACATCTTGTTGACACCTCTATTTATGCACTTCGAGAGGTAACGTATCCAGGGTTGTCTTCTTAAGGCTGATAAAACACGTACATCACTGTTTGTACAAACGTTTATTGAATTCCTCAAAGGTTCTCTACATGAGAGCAGCAGGATATTCTGCTCGTTTTTGAAGATTACGTATCTGCTCAGTGCTCTTTCTTTAAACTAATCTGTATAAATTTTGTTGAGAAAAAGGAGCCTTTGGTAGTCCATTTTCTTGCATTATGGACCGTTCCTTATGGTTCCTAATAGGAACTGTTCCTGACGCAACATTCTGAGAAAATGATAATTCTGTCATGTGTTAAATTAATCCTTTTTTTTTTTAAATTGAGCCTCAAAATTATATAATACAATAAGCTCTTTCAAAGTAGGTGGATAAAGTGAAACTGATCAATTCAGAGTCATTTATGTCTCCAGATTTGACCGTTTTAGATTTTTTCCAGGCATCATTTAAAAGTAAAGTATTACAAAGTAAACCACACAACTTAGATAAATTATAACAATTAAATCAATGGGGGTCACAGAAATCCAATGAGTGTAGATTGTCGTACTAGATTACAACGAAAGTATGATGATTTACCTTGATTATTATAAAAAAATTTTTGGAAAATTGTAGAACTGATAGTGAAATGTCTTCGATGGCACATTACATATAATATCCAAAAAAAATGTATCAATTAGGTGTTGCGGTTTTAGTTCAATGCTGGTTCAATGCAAGTATGTAATTTTCCGAAGGACCTTTAGCGGAACAATCAATAAAACACGTGCCGTCGCGTAAATGAAATCACCAAATAAAAGTTAATCACTGACCTTTTAAGTCGAAGCCCTGCGGGTGGTGTTTCCTTGGTTCTTCTTTCTTCAGAGCTAGCCCCGCAGCTACAGGAACTGTTTTAAAGCTTTATTCTGGACAACACGTTACACAAAAAATGGCGACGTAATGTTCATATTCAATACACGAATAACGAATACTGTCTTTATTTTACAGGCAAAAAACACTTAAAATTAGCATTAGCGCGACGGAAGGTTTTGGAAAAGGTGCAGAAGTTTAAAAATCAATGAAGTAATTCAATCAAATTTAAACAATACACTAAACAAATTGCGGGAAGGCAACAGATAGTATTGCTTATACACAATTGCATAAATTGTTAAAATATCTTTGAAAGAAATTCAAGACCTACATAACTAATGTATCTATTCATTTAATTTTCCACATATTGTACTTGTTAAAGATCTGAATAAAGAAATTATTATTATTTCATGCAAACTGTCCGTTTTGGTTCAATTAAATTCTTAACATGTCGACTTGTATAAGAGTTTAATTATAAAACTTGAGTTTCTTATATGATATAAGCTGATAGTTACATCATTTAGCATAATATAGTTCTCCACGCTTTACCTGTTAATATTTTCCTGTATAGTGTTAATCGTCAACCAAAATTATTTGAAGCACACTATATCTAGCTCGTCTATAATATTTTCCTCATTTGTTTTAAATGATAACAACTGTTTATGTCATTTTTTTAAATATTCTCAATAACAATTGACAATAATTTATTTTTTTGAGCTCATTTAAAAATAACGAAGTTCTTTTCTTCCAAAATTTCTCTCTCTTCCTTTTTCTCGTTCTAGGGAGCATCATATCGCAGATATCTCACAAATTTGGGATTTCCAAGTATTGAGATGTAAAAGTTTTGATATCGTTTCATATATTCTAATTTTTGATCATACTTAGAATAAGTTTACAGAAATAAATTGTTAAATACATTTCAAATAATCAACAATTTTAAAATCAATGATAATTGATTTTATAAAATAATCGCCCATTGAGGGTTTCTATCGAATCTGTGTTTCTAAAGTCAAGAAATATGCCATGAATGTTTATAAATACTCAGTAGCTGATGCGGTTAATTTGCAACAGTCCATCAAATGTAAATATTAACTATTTTTTCAGTTTACTAAATGAGAATTCATAGCATTTATGTAGGAATAACCACATACATTTTTTACCAAGTGTTCAGAACAATACAGTTCATCTCGATTGCAAACTAATTGCACATTTCCTACATTACAAGATTAGATTTTATTTTAAAACCTCTTCTTCGAACACCTTTAAATTATTCAGTGATCAACTGAATCGTCATAATACTTCTTATTTGAGTTTTCCTGGTTAAATTTCAAAATTTGCTTAATTTTTTCTTGTTAATAACATTTTTGTCGATTTAATCGTTTATTTTACTTATTTTTTGTTTATTTGACATCTATACAATTTCTTTTCAACATCTAATTACATATATTAACATTTATTTTACACTTAATTGGTATTATAACTTTTAAATATTCAATAGCCTAACTGCTATTATTTTAATCAACATCCTTATATTTATTTTATCATTTGTTTTATATTTTAGTTTGATTTGGCTTGTAACTGTTTTATACACATTTAAAAATTGTGCATATAGCCCTATAAACAAGTCACGTAATTTGTGAATAAATAGCCATTTATTCTCTACTAAGTTTCAACGTTTTTCTTGAATCTTCCTATAGAGTGTATTTAATTTATTTTTTAAACCGTATTATATAGTGTAATTCGTCTGTAGAATACAGACTTGACCCCTTTATTATTACGATTTTTTTCAATAAGGAAACTGTCGGTTATGATATAAATTATATATTAATGGACATTTTTATTTTCCTAACTAACCCCTCCAATTACAGTGGAAATCGGGCACTAGTTACTGTTCTATCTTTCAAAACTGTATTACGTTTCCATAACCTGTTAAAATCTTAACAATCACATGAATGAAAATCAAATTGATAATTTGCAAGCACCTATACTAGAAGAATTACGTAATAATCTTTTAATGATTCAAAAATTTAAGTTTTTAATTACCATGAACTAATAATTTTATGACTTAGATAATGTTATAAATAATAACACAAGCGACTCAATACTTGTCTTGATCCAAAATGATTTCTATCTAGAACAATTTTATTAATCTAAAACACTTATATTAACAAACAAATAAAAGCATACATAACCTTTCACTAAGTATATAAATCTTGACCAAACTTAAAAATTACAGAAATCAGGTTAGTTTGTTTTGCAAACCAGTGCTTTAAATGATCACTATTGATTGATGCCATTGACAGTGAACTTTTGTTTATAAATGACTCACCTTCTAGAAAAAACACAGGTCTGAAACTGACAGTAGCTATAAAAAAATTAAATTAAATATTGATAAATGACTGTTCTGATCAAATTAATTAATTTGTAACTGAAATTAAGTGTTTATATGAAGTTGTAATTTCTAGAAGGATTCATTAAATGATGGTTATCGCTGTCGTTTGAACTCATTTTTTCATTAGTTTCACCGTTGTTGTAAACACATTAGCTTTATAGTTATCAATAATTTTAATATGACATAACTGATGTAATGTTTTTAATTAAAAAAAAACAATTACGCTATCTAGTTTTGAATTATTTAATACTATAACTGAATGTTAAGTTTTAAACAATACAAATTTTGGTTTTTTCCTGAAACGCCCGGTATAAATACTTTTTTTGGTTGGAAGCTTTTTTATATTCTGGGTTTTATTGTTTTTTAAAAATTTTTCAAGATTTCAATTTTTAAGATTATACGAATTCACCTTGAAGAATACCATTCCGTTTAAAACTAAAACTTACACACGACTTCCGGTATAACATGGAGTAATCCAAAGTTGAAAATATTTGAGAACAAAACAGCATATTTGAAAAATCCAAAACCTAAATATTCAAATCTTTATCAACTTTTGTTTCACTAGTTTCAATAAATGTATTTGTATTTCTTGTGCAAAAACATCAGTCATACTCTCGTTTTTATTTCTATTTCGGTTTTCTAATTTGATAATTTCTCTCCCAAAATGTACAGTAATTTTTCGCTTAATTTTTCCCACCGACTTCGAACCAAGTCTTATTTTTACTAACTTTTTCAAAAATTGTGCCCTCAATAATTTTGGATATAAGGGGGTCATTTTTTCTAAAAAAATTTTAAATATGTGTGTGTTAATAAACTTTCAAACGTCTTTATTTACCAAATAAATTTACTGTTCACAAACACAATGAATAATTTTATTGAAAATAGATGTTCACCTGTTTCGCTCTCGATTCAATAAAGGCCACAAATTTTAAACTACTCAACCTGTACAACAGTCGCCTTTAAATAGACAATGTTGGAAATACCATAATTCAATTATTATTTCTGATTTTTGAGAGTGTATTCAAGAACTTTATCGACGTAGATTTTTTTACTCCCATCGAAATTTCGGAATAGCCGTAGTGTTGCTCTTCTTTTTTATTTCAGCCAGTTTTTTATATTTACCTGTTGTTTTTATCAAAACGATTAATTTAGAAGGTTTTGCCATTTCTTTTGCCGGCGTTAAATAAATTTTATAATAATGTATTAGATGATACGCTTGAAAATTACTTTTTAAATAAATTTCTAATTTGACCTCAAAATTGTATATGAGGATGCTTAGATTTTGTAAACTTTGACTGATGCTCTGTATTCCCTACAAAATTTCAAGATCAGTAATTTCGTCTATAAGGTGGAAGTAACAACTAGACTTTCCTGTAAACTTTAAGTAAAGCCCTTTATGCCCAGTTCGTTTCAGGTTCAATAGTTTCGATGATAAGGTGGAGTTAATCAATACTTAATTCATTTTAAACTGTACATTTTTAATAGGTATTAAAAAGTATATTTGTATAGAGTATTAAATTTACACTTTGAGCGAAACCCTACATTGTTTTCAAAATGTTGAAACACTAGTTTTGCAGGAGAGGGTAGTGATCTATCTTGGTAAAGCACACTTCAAAATGGTTTTAAAATTTCACTGCTATCCCATTTTTATCTGGGAAACACTGTAACTAGGAATTATTTCTGCTATCTTAGATGCATCAGTTCTGACAGCTCTTTCTATACTTTCAAAATTATTTTATTAATATTTGCAAGTGATATACAATATTCGATATTTACATAATACCTTGAAAACTATCAAAACACGCCTCTCAGATAAATTTAGACCCAATAATTCTCTCCAAAAGGCATAATTATTCATACTAATTCTCCTACCAGACCAGGATGTCTTCACAATATTGAAAAATTATTTTTTTGTTTCTTTTAGCCGATAAAAGATTCCCAATACAATTGAAATTCCCATATTTATTCACATTAAAACTTGTTGCCATTGCTTATTGCACACCTCCAAGGTTGTTGTATTTTTTTTTTTTTTTTTCGGTAAAAAGAACGAATTCAATTGAAAATTCTGTATTCACATCAACAGTCGAGTTTCTGCATCTCCGCATTCTTCACCAAAGAAAAAAAATCGCCAAGATTTAAACTGTAATTTACTGAACGGTAACTACTCGTTAAAGAGTATTCCAATTTTTTTTAAGCTTTTTCTTTAATCAACTACTATTATAGGAAAATATATCTTCTACTTCGGAAATCCCTGATAGACAGTTTTTTTTTCGTCAATTGTATGTTATTATAATTTATTGAAACTTTGAAGTGTTTGTTAAAATGTACTTTACTCTAAAAAAAACTATTGGAAATCATTTTGTGTCGCGATTAAAATTTATCTTTTCGATGCTACTTTTGCAGGATGATAACACAAAAATGTTTGTCAGCGTATAGTAGCTTATATATTCTGTTTTCGTCAAACATATATGCTATAGTAAATGATTAAAATCTAAACAAAAAATACCAAGTAGTTTTAAAAAATTGTATTTTTATGTTTGTTAATAATGAGTTTGTCTACCGTGGTTATCTATACACTCCCAAGCACATTTTGGCATTAATTCAATAAAGTGGTCTATTTGTTCTAAAGGAATACTATCTCGAGCTACCTAACCTAACCTAACATAACCTTCTACCCATCATATTCTAAACCTGCTCTATGGGCAAAAGACCGGGGGATCTGGGCGGCCATGGCAACATGTTCACATGGTACAACATGAGGCCCAGCATTATCTTGTTGGAAGATGGTATCCATGAGTCGATTAAGGTATGACTCCACTACTTCCTGAAGATAACTTTGTGCTGTAATGTTGCCTCGAACAAAAACTAAAGGTAACCCCCGGTATAAAATTGAAGTTGACGTCTTTCTCCTTGACGTCGTCTAACCCTTCTTAGGCTATCATGTCCACCCAAGCCGAATCAAGATTCATTAGAGAAGACGACCTGATACCAGTCCACATTACAATGCTGTCGTTCTATGCACCACTGTAGTAGTTGCCGTCGATGATCAGCGGTCAGAGGTAGCACAAGATGGGGTCGATAATACTGCTGTACAAAAGATTACACGACGGTAAACCGTTCGGTCATTTAGAAGATGACCTTGAGAGATTAAGAGGTGCTTTGCTTCCAAACTATATATTATATTGCAGAAAAATACGAACTGCTCAATGTTTTCGTATTGAGTTGGAGCATCATGTCCGAACAAGATATTTGCGCGCGCGCCTGTACTCCACGTCAGGATGAAACACAGACTGAAAAATATTGCACAATACTGGCCCTACACGATGCTATGGAAAAATATGGTACAATAAAAATTAAAATCACTTAAACTTTGGTTCGATCATTGCACAATCTTCAGTATTTAGCCCAATCGGTCAATTATATTACACAATTCGAAATATTGCAATTTGTTTGATGGGATCAAAAAAAAACACTACAATATTATTTATAAAAAAAAGTTCATAAGGAAAAACGATTACCAAACTTTCATTTTAATCATTTCCTTGTTACTATAGCATATACTATTTTACAATAACTTTTTTCCCTGGCTCATATAGGGCCCAAAGCTAATTTTAGCCGAACAAGGAGGTTATTAGTTCTGCTGAGGTTTTTTACATAAGAGGTTCCAAAATAACAGATAAATTCATGTAAAAATATAATTAAAAAGCTATTGTGTTGACTGGAACATTGGTGGTATTTTCTAGAAACTGTTTCAAGAGTTTTCTAAAATCAAAATGACTACATATCAACTCACGTTACGACAATTTCGAAGACCTATTGTCACATTTACATATCTAATCTCTTTCTTTTTTATTTTAATCTAAGAGGTTTTTAAAATTATTAGATATTGTAAATTGTTCGGACAAGTAAAATCACTATAACGTGTGTCGTGCATTTATTCAAATTTAATTTAATTATGCTGGGCTTCAGCAGTAAGTAAATCGCTAATTCTTGTCACATACATTTTTTCCATTTTTATTGATCTGTTTAACACACGAAAGCATTTAAAGTAGTTATTTTATAATCACAGATTGCCTTATCTTTGTTTGTGTATGTAAAATTATTATGTTTATACAACAAAAAAACATGCGAAATAACTTTAGAATAATCTGGAGAGATGAATAAAATTACTCTTATTTCAATTATTATTTTCTCATAGTTTCTTATTTATTTTTTTTGCTTTATATATACACAATTTTGCCTAGAATAATCTAAAATACATTCATTTGCTTTAACAATGATAACCCTAATGTATTCAAATATTCCTCCATAATATGCTTCAACTTCTGGAGTTTTTTGCATGCAAATTTCAAAATTAAAAAAAAAATGAAAAGGAATGTTCTATTAATACTTGTACTTATTGTTTTAAAATAGTTTTATCTACTTAAAAGTACTGATAACATTAAATTTTCCCACATATTAAAGTCAAAGTTTAAAAGCTAAATCCTCGACTCTATAAAAAATAATTGTTGAGAACCATAATATAGAAGTGCATAAGGTGTAACTACAGAAAAGAGTTAAACCCAGTAAAAAGGGTTATTCCAACAAGAGTGTTCTTTAAAGGCAAGACAAATCCAAATTTTATATTCTACAAAGCGATGTTCCAGCTTGGTTCGGTATAATTCTCTATAAAGTAAAACGTACTGTTTTTCCAAAAATCGTAAAAATATTAGCCAAAACACCTTAAACATTAATGTAAATGTCAAATTTTCATCATAAATATCTAGCTTAAATGTCAAGATATGCCATGAAAGTATATTCTACAGGGTGTTTGTAACGGTTTTCATTGCAGTCGATGAAATGGCACAAAATATTCCATTAGAGAATCGAAAAGAAAATTTTTTAGGTGAGCGATGTTTTCTATATGGTATACAGTGGTATGTGTGTGCGTACATCGAAATTCAAGTAGCAGGCAATGTGCGCAGTTGAAATATTGGGCGAAGTAAAATTACAGTTAGTCAGGTGGGTTCAAAAATCTTACAAATAAATCTGATATTAGGTGGTACATAAGCAGTTCCATGTAAAGGATGGTTGAAATATAAGGTGACATAGAATTAAAGATATACAGGGTTGTTAAAAAAATGTTGTATTTTGTGACACATAAGTAGTTTCGTATACAAGGTAATTGAAATAAGAGTGAAGTAAAACTATAGTTATACAGAGTATATATAAAATTCAAAAAATAGTTAAATAAGCATATGCAGTAAGGATATTCGAGTTATAAAGCGGAGGGTTCAAAAAATGTTAGACGTAGTTGCATATACAGGAAGATTGAAAGTGAAATTGTGTGGAACGTAAGTAGTTACTTATATTTGGCATATTGGGCGAAGGAAAATTACAGATATACAGGGTGATTTAAACAATAGAAAAATAGTAACTGTCAATAGAGTGGAGAGGATTAATACTTATACAGTGCGGTTCCAACATCGTGTAGAGTTGAATTATACTTGCACAGGGTGATTCAGAAAATGATAGACAAATCATTTACACAGAAACATCTACAGTGTGATTGCAACGTACGGTGAATTAGAGTTACATTTATAGAAAGTGGGCCAAATAATTAAACAAATAAAAAAGTTAAAAAATATGTGGATAATATAAAAAACTACAAATTAGAGAGATAGTTTTTATTTTAAGCCAGTTGAATTCTTTTTTTTTAATATAAATTATATATTAGTTAATTCGATGGAGGTATACGATTATATTGGGAAAATAATAGACGATTAATTTTACCATTTTTGTAAATTTATAAACTAAAAAACAATAAAATCCTTGAGATTATTTATTAAATTAAATTATTAAAAATGTCTATTAATTAATTGTACAAACTGATTAAGTCAAATATTCTAAATACGGCTAAATTTTATAAAATAATGATAAGATTAACAACATTTAGGAAATTTAAAAGACAATGTTACATTTAATTTTTTTAAATCAGTTTACCACTTTGATTCTATTTCATAATTCTTGTACACAAAAATGCCATATTTATGTAATCCTTCCGGAAATTCAACACAATTCTACTGTTGTAGACAAGACTCTTCGGTCTGTATCAAAATGTTTTGTCGTTGTCGTCATTCATGATTTTCCGTTTGAAAATGACAAGGTATTGTCGATACTAGTCACGGTTTTTTATGTTTATTTATTAAATAAATAAATAAATTAGTGATATAAAACAAAGCAATTCGTTTTTCTACAATCATAGAGTTCAAATTAGTTTCAGAAAAATTTTAAATTTGTTGTCCTGCCTTTTACAAAGATATAATTCAAAGAGTTTATTCCCGTATATTGTGACCATTGAGTACTCTTATTCCTTCCTTATACTTAAATATACTTTGCAGATCTTGCAATACATTATAAAATTTTGCGAATCTAATTTTTATAACACACTAAAATCACACAATTTGCAATTTTTGGCAATAATCGCACCTACACACCTCTTTTAATTAAACATTATCCCAAGGATTTGTTTAAATACTATTATTGTTCCTAGTAGCCATCCTTGTGTTGACCTAAAAGATGTAGAAAATTAATTATAAAGTTATTGACATTATCCCAAAATAACTTATTTACGGAAACATATTTAGATAGTGTTCTCGGAAGTGGCATTAAATATTTTTGTTTGTAAACGCTGATAATATATCAAATTAGGAATCTGTACAAATAGAGAATAGAAAATATTTAGATCATTTTCTTTTACTATTGACCGAGTAAATTTATCATAAATATTTTTATTGCCGCGAATATTTTTATTTACGAATTATTTCGTATTGTTTAACTGTTCACGACATACGAGACACATGGTAGGGGTTATCAGAAAAACATCAGAAATGGTGACTCTTAGAGTACTAAATCAGTTCTAAGGATGCAAAAAAGATCTGCCATTTGAACCTTTTAGTTCTTAATGTCTTTATTCGTTTGTTTTAAGTTTTATTTATATCGAAAACGGGGTCTGAATAAAATCCTGAAACGTTTGGAGTATTAGAAATATACAGATTTCCAGCAGTTGTGCTGGTTATCTCAAAAAAAATCTGAAAAATACAAAAAACAAGTAAGGAGCTTTCAAGTTAAGTTTAATACTAGATTTTTTTATTTCTTACAATTTTCTACAATCCTCAAAAATCTATGAATTGAGTAACTGAAATACAAATTAATAACAATATTAGTCACTTCTTTTTTCATTCAACGCACGTATCAGCAGCGAAGCTGTCATCATCAAGGAGTAAACCAAAACTAAAAATATTTACAATTATACTTTAATATATAATACTAAAGAAATATACATAAATTAGTGGTGAAAAACCCCTTATGATATTAAGACTTAAGTATCAAGTTCTTAAAATGCAAATTTCTAGAAACTCTTAGGTAATAAATATTCCCGACTTGACCATACACTCTCTCTAAGAAAAGCATAACGTGCCCTTAGGGGAAAATTCCCTAACCCCAGATATCCTAGATATCAAAAGGGTTTAGCTCTTTGGAAGCCCTTGCCAGGTTATCAGGCCCGTGGTTGGAGTCGTTGCAGCTTCCCACAAATTTTCTGACCGTCCGGGCTGTTCCTATCAGAACAGCTTTTTGCATTAGTTGGTAAAGATGTTTGTCCAGACCAAGGTATTTTAAATTATTTAGTAAAAGTTTTGGGACTACTCCTGTTGTTGACATAACAATTGGTACAGTTCGTGTGTTGTTCATGTCCCACTGTGTCTATATTTGAAATTCCAAATCCCTGTATTTGGCTATTTTTTCAGCCTGCTTAATATTTATGTTATTGTTATTAGGGATTACTATGTCAATTAAGGCTGTTTTCCTAAAGATTTTATCTACTAAAACTATATCTGGTCTATTGTGAGCAACAGTCCGATCGGTCAGTATCGTGCGGTCCCAGTACAGCTTGTAGTTGTAATTCTCTAAAATAGATTCTGGTTTATATATATAGTAGGGTGTTCTTACCGACTGTGATAGCTCAAGTTTCAGCGCTAGTTCCTGGTGCAGTGTTTTTGCCACACCATCGTGTCGTTCTTTGTATTCAGTTGCAGCGAACGCTTGGCAACCTCTTGTAATATGCTGGATAGATTCAGATGTTTGGCAACGATATCTGCATCTGTCGTTGTTGATAGAAGGGTCTTTGACGATGTACTTTAGATAGTTCTTAGTTGGAATTACCTGATCTTCGATTGCCAATATAAAGCCTTCCGTTTCAGGAAACATATGACCGGAGATCAACCAGTAGTTCTACGCTGAACTGTCGACATAATCCTGGTTAACCTTATTTTATATGTCTTCCATGAAGGGGCTTCTCTTTCCATTTGAGCAGCTTCTGATCAGTTGTCTGGTGGTATACTTGAACTTGTTGTTCTGTCAGTCGCAGAGGTGTTGAATCATCAATCTGACATATAAATTATACGTAAGGTTATTATTTTTATATAACACTAAGCTTTCGTAGAAGTCCAGTTCCTAACAATTATTGACTTTTCTAACTAATCGTAACGAGTTTAAATCTACCATGACAAGATGTGCTACACTAGATTTATCAGATCTTGCGAATTTTATATTTGTTTTTAAAAAGTTTGTTGGTGAAAAAAAATATCAAACTACCTCAAAATATAAAAATTAAAAAGTTTTTATAATCCGTGGATCATAATTCATTAGATAAATACATAATTTTATTGATTTTTGAGCAACACTATATCGAAATAGTTCATGTTTTCCTTGATTTTATTTACGATTTTAATAGGACATTGAAACTAACATATTTTTTTAACAATCTATTTCAATCTTATTATAAATTAATTGAGGTATTTGTCACATATCTACTGATAATATGTTTATGCTAATTAAGTACATTTTAGTATCAACCAAGTCCTTATCCTTAATATATGACTTAACCTTTGATATGTCCCTCCTAGTTGATAACCCCTACAACCTTATGTTGCATTTTTTTATATTACTTCAAAAGGTAGGAAAAAAATGTCAGTACAATATAATTTGTATATGCTTTTGCAATTCAAATTTGATTTCAAATACAGGGTGTTGCACTTAAAAATGTTAACTTTCATGAGTTAAGTGAGAGGTGGTACAAATGGAAGTAACAATATTACGAAAACGTACACAAATTTGTGAGAATGGTTTTTAAAAACATTTAGTCAGCCGAAAATTGCCTAGTTCAAAACAGCGTCATTGATTTGGTTTTCCAATATTTCTCTATAAAAATTATTAATATACTATTATGCTTATATCAGCTAAATATAACAATTAATAAACAACATCAGCCTTTCTAAATTTAGTAATAACTATAATTTGTTCTTCGGAATCATTTGTTTCAATCCAATAACCAGACCCACAAGCGTTTCTTCGTAAGTGTTATAATCATCACTAAGTGAGTTTGAGAAAGTATTATATGTCGTGATTTATAATACTAAGTACAAATAACAAACTTTATACATTTAGGAATTTTACTAATATTGACAACTCTAGTTCGTTTATTTTAGTTGTTAAAACAAAATCATTAATATTTTTAAAACTACCATTATACCGTTTTATTTCCATTACAACTTTGCTAAATTCTGTCACCAGTAGTAAGAAATGTTATTGCTAAAGATTAAGCTAGACTATTTCTCATGTTAAGTTCCAAATTGTGCCATCAAAATATTCATATTCGCTTTTAATGATTTTGAAATAGATACCTTCTATTGGGGGCAATTCGAAATAATATTTCAGGACATGACCAAACTGAATGCAAGCATATATATTTTTAAAATAACATGTGTTTGTTATATAATATCATAGTTAATTGTGAAACCTCATTTCCCCGGAATAATGAATTGCAATTAATTCAATAAGACATTGCAGTATTCCGGAACTTTTAAGTAGTAATAGCAAGAAATAGTCATTAGTTCTACAACACAATTGTATTACGGTTAAAGGTAGTGAAATTTTTTTAAGCCTAATAATGTTAATAGACACATAGGCGCTATTTAGAGTATTTGTTAAAATAAACTGTGTTTACCAATTATATTAATTTTAATTTTATAATGCACTATCTGCAAACTAATTGCTTTCTAACAAAAAAGATAATAACTAATCTAATTTTCAATATTAACCTTAATTGGCGATTCTATTTACTATCTTCGACTCTATTTATACATGATATTAAGCTTATCTAGAATCTTCAAGAAATTTTTTAATTCGAACATTTTAGTAGATTCTGCCTTAAACTTCTTCAGGTTAATGGTAGGTTGACCAAATAACTACTTCGTATTTTTTTATAAATTTTTATAATTGTTTGAATAATTATTTAAGATGTAAAAAATTGTTTGTTTTAAATAAAAAAATATAACTAAAATATAGGGTATGTATGAATTTTTTCTTAGTTTTTTTTTTCGATTTGTTATAAATAAAGAAAAATGCTAATCTCAATTTTGTGCCAGAATTATCAAAATAAATGGAAAAATATATTTTTTCCAAGTGCATCATTTAAAGTATCAAGTAAAACAACTCGTTATAAGAAACATAAATATAATTGTTTTGTATTTTTAAATTAATTTATCTAAAAGATTTTAACTAAAATATATTAAACTCTTTATATTTTCTTCATTCTATCTCTGAAATTACTGAACGTGCAATTTTGAAAAAATTAAAACTGTAGTGTCATAGTGAAGGTTTACAAGAAAAAATAGAACAAAAATCCTAATATTAATTTTGAGAAAATTGCAGTTAAATAATAAATTTCATATTTTAAAGCAAGTTATATTACACAATAAACAGAAAAATATATATTTTTGTATTTTTAAAATAATTTCTTTACAATATATTAGAGAAAATATATAAAATGAAACTATTAAACCTTTTGTGTTTACTAATACTAAAATTTTTGTGTCAAATTCAGAATATTTGGTTTCATTTAAAGTTTACAGGAAAAATAAAGCGAATAACCTGCTATAAATGGGGGGACAAATAATAAAATAACATGAAAAATAAAAATATATATATTTTTTCAAACCTAATATATCAAATGAAATGGATCTTTATGGGTAATAAAAAGATATTTGTTATGCATTTCTTTAAATAATTTGTTTAAAAGAGATTAAAGAAGATATAAAAAATACAACCTTTTAAACCTTTTGCGTTTACTACCAGTAAAATTTTTGTATAAAATTGAGAATATATGGTTGAACTCAAAGTTTACAAGAAAAATAAAGCGAGTAACCTACTAAGAATAATATTACATGAAAAATAAAATATATATATGTAATATATCAAATGAAAAGACAAATATATCAAATGATAAGGCTCTTTATGAGTAATACAAATATATTTGTTATGTATTTTTAAAGTAACTAGTGGTCACGCAGTTGTCGAAATTCGACCCTATTTCATGAAATTGTAAAAAGTATATTTTTATAAGAAACAGAGTTGTGGAGAAATCGGAGAAGTAGATGTAATGACAAAAATTGTTCAGTCATATTGACAAATAAAAAGAAAATAAAAATGTAATCAAATATCGGTATTCGAAATATTTTTGACAAATGAATGACCCCCAAATTTTTGGTTGAGACCGCTCCTGGCAAAATATTCGATATAATAATTGGAAGATTGTTCTTTGCAACCTAAAAGTTTTCGTCATTTGCGGGTTGAATCAAGTTCAGGAATATTAAAGAAAAGAGAGGACCAACAAACCTAGGAGAACTTAAATATTTAATACATTCTCTATTGTCCGCTGTCTGACAATTTTTTACACGATACCTTTGGGAAGTTTGTGATAATAATATATTAATCAAATAATTAAATTCACATTAAAAACAAACTATTTAACATAAAAGTTACTGCAACGCGTCCGAAAAATCAATACTGATCTACTACATTGCCTATTTCACTACTAAAGAATAATAACGCTAGCATGCCACTTCCAGAAGTATATGCTCTAAGAATATATCTAACGATCGATCCATATATAATTACTCAATGTTTTGAGTTTTGACCGTTTGGCGGCGGCGGCACTGTCAGTTGTTTGGCGTTGACAGTATGTATGTAAATAATGAATTTTTATTATATTTTATTTAATGAATGAACCAATATTATAAATTAATATTAGCATTCTGCACTGAAGGTCGTCAGTAGCTACTAAACAAAACAAAAATGAAGAAAATCAGTTGAGAGACAGAGGACAAAATGGTACCTAATCGTTTTGTCTTTGAAATAAAAATATAAAATTCTACATATTTTTCTATTATCTTTACAACTAAAATTTTGTAACATATTGACAATATACGGTTTCAATAAAGCGAAAAACCTAATTGATCTTAGGAGAAGGGAAATTGTAAAATTACATTAATAATAAAAAATATTTTTTTTTCAAACTCATAATCTAATATCAAATGAAAGGGCGTTATGAGTAATAAAAATCTATTTATAATGTATTTTTTTAATATTTATCAAAAACTACTGAAGAAAAGTCGAAAGAAATTAACTTAGGATCTTACTCAACTAAATTTTGAGGAGCAAATTAGACAATTTAATTAAAAATCAAGGGCATCATGTAAGAGATCAAATGAAGAAATAAAAATGTCCTTTTTTAAATTTAGAACGCATATTTTAAGTGACATTAAGGAAAATAGAAAATTGACCAACTCCCTACCTAGAAATTATTTAACAAATAATTTAGAAAATGATAACACTTGATCAAATTATTTTTTATCTTAATTTGTCAGTAGCTTCTGCCATTATATATGAAATTAAAGATCACACATATCTCAATTCGTTTTAACTTTAATTACATTCTTTTGAAAATATTGACTGTTGACTTCTATGATTAAACACATACGTTTCGTCGTGTTGTTACGTTTTAATTATTTAGAATTTTTATCACTGCTGGTGGTCACAGATAGATGACTAAGACCTACTCTACACGACCTTGATCACATCTTATTAACTGGAGCATTTTCATCCGTATTCAAAATTTAATAATTTTTTTCGTTGGTCACTTAATTTAGTTAATTCAGAAGACTTTTTTGCACAGAAATACATCTTTACAATACCAATAAAGTTATTTTGTTATGCGTAGGTGTTTGCTGAGGACAAATAATTTTGCATATATAAAAGTCGATTGAATCACATAAAACATTTCAAATTCCAGTGTTAACTTACAAAAAGTGAACCATCATTAGGTTAATGAGTCGATTTTTTATCGCGATTTCGTGACAATGAAACACATTCATATCCATAATTGCAAAGGTATCAAATTAAGTATAATAAATTAATTAAAATATAAAACTTTTTTTATTATTTTTTTTAATAACAAATCGACACATTTTAATTAAATAATAAGACTTAATAAAATACGTAAATTTTTAATTTATGCTATATAATTTTACTAATGATATACAATCGTAATTTACAATATTATATGAAATTATATGGAGTTTATAATTAGATAAGGATATCTTGTTATTAATTCGACAATTACTAACCAGTTTTTGGGTTTTAAGACTTAAAATAATGAATTTGAATGTATCAACGTTTTTTTTGTGTGAATTTTTTATTTACACATTTTAAAATTAATCATTTATTACAGGTGCCATAACAATAGCTGTAATAGGACTTTGTGGATTATTATTAGGGACAGTTATCAACATTGTAGATCCATATGACGTAATTTATAAATGGGTAAGTTCTATAATTATGTCATTAAATCCATATTTTATCACCCTCAATTTAATTATTTTACTTTTATCTTTGGATATTTTTTCGTTAAAAATTAATTTATTAATCTCATGTCTATTATGCCATAAAATGTGGGAAGCTACCTTCAAATTGGAGCCTGAAATTTCCGACAGGAACTGAAGAAATTGATTTAATTTTTGTAGTGTTTGGAGACATTTTGAGTTTTGAGAGACTTGTATTTATTCTGATCTCACTATAATTCTTTTATTAACGTTTACTAAGATTGTTCTGGAAAAATAATATGAAACATAATAATCTCGAAAGAGTTTGTATAAAATATATATTTGCTGAATGTAGTGAAACTCAGCTACCGTGAATTCAGTTGGTGCAGGCTTGAATATGAAAATCTGAAGTAATTGGCAAATTCCACTATTATTATAATATGTCGAGGAACAATTTCTTATAATATCTATATCATATGTTATTTGACAGATGACGAGTAGGAATATTCCGGTTATTAAAACTGGAGAGATTTACGATTGAGCAGCGCGTTTTTGTTATTAAAAATTATTTTAAATTTGGTGGAAGTTGTGCAGAAGTTGGAAGAAAATTTTGTACAGAATATGGAAGAGAAAATTGTCCGTCAAATGTTACCATTGGAAAAATTGTTAAACAATTTGTGGAAACTTAAAAGATGAAAAACGCAAAACATATCATGGTAGTGGACGTTCAGAAGAAAATGATGCAGCTGTTACTGCTAGTGTTGTTGAACAACCAAAAACATCGTGCACAGCAATTGAACATTCCAAAAACCACTTTATTCAGAATTTTGCACAAAGATCTTCATTTAAAGGCTTACAAGATTCAGATAACACAAGAAATAAAGCCAACAGACTTTGATTTACGTCGTTAAGTCGTCAATTGGGCCATACAACAGAAACTTGAGAATGTGAATTTTTTCAAAATCATCTTCAGTGATGAAGCACATTTTGAATTGGATGGATTTGTTAACAAGCAAAATTGTCGAATCTGGGGTGAAGCAAATCCACGAAAAATAATGGAAAGACCGATGCATCAACAAAAAGTAACTATTTGGTGTGGTTTTTGGCCTGGTGGAGTGATTGGTCAATACTTTTTTGAAGATGACATGGAAATGCTGTTTTGTGTGTGGTGATCGAATCGAATATCGAACATGATTACTAATTTTTTTGTGGGATGAATTGGAGCACATGATGTGCAGAATATGTGGTTCCAACAGGACGGTGCAACATGTCATTCAGCAGCAGAAACAATTAATCTTTTGAAACAGAAATTTGTTAATCGAATAATTGCTCCAAGAGGAAACATTAATTGGCCCCCTAGATCTTGCGATCTAACACCTCTAGATTTCTTTCTATGGAGCTTTTAGAAAGAAAAGGACTATGCCAACGATCCACAAACAATTGATGACCTAAAGGAGAACATTATTTACTGTTTTCAAGTAATTGAACTGCAGTTATGCCAGAAAGTTATCGAGAATTTTGGCAAAAGATTAGAAGCTTGTCGTACAGTAGCCGGTGGTCACTTACAAGATATTGTTTTCCATTACTAAACCGAAACAATTGTACTATCATTTGAAATAACAGATTTGATCATTCTCAAATAATTTGTTTATTTTATTAAAAATTAACCTCAAATTGAAACTTGGAACATCTTTTAGAAAAACGAATTACTTTATT
>CM067217.1:8150816-8321109 GCA_034190945.1 Octodonta nipae | reverse complement strand
AAAATCAAATGTTATCAATTAGCTTTAGAATCTGCAAATAGTGTACTTCCATAAAAATTTTCATTTTGATTCTCTGTATATACGCAAACTTCTTATAAACACATTCAATTTGGTCACTTTAATAGTTGCTGTCGTCATCGTTTTTATAAAAAACTAACGTCGTAAATGAATAGAAAAGAAGGTTTTGAATGTTTTAGAGCATACATTTTGTAAGTATAAGTTGTTTTAGTAATATTTATCTTCGTTACACCATTGGACACAATACGGTTTTTACTGTCGAGAGCTGCAAAATTTCGAATATTAGATTAAGCTACTGTTCATATGGGCACCATCTCACTTGGATTTTATTAATAATTTATCTTTAAATACTTATTTCAAAAGACATAAATAAAGAGTCTTTAAATATGCTGTAGTAGCTACTAAACAAAACAAAAATAAAAAAATAATCGAAGGACAGAGGAGAAAATCGTACCGAACCGTTTTGTCTTTGCCTATTTATATATAGATTCGGATTATTAATTTATATTGTTCGGTTCTATCATCTACCAAAATATCTGCAAATATTTATAAGTTGAGACTGATCTCGGCTGTATGTATATGGAATTAATATAGATTCCTACCTGTTGTTATTCATTGGTGTTGATCACGTTGAATTTCGCCCAATGATAACCATGAACCTGGAAAATAAGAAAATGTATTTTATGTCATTTACGATACATTAAATTGGTAACAAATAAAAATTCAGAACAATAAGTAGTTTCCGGTCTGTTTTGACATATCTAGTGGAATATATTCCAAACGTTTCATTTGCAACTGCGAAAGACATCTTCAGTGATACGGGTGTATGTAAGACCTAGTAGGATGCTCAAGACGAAACTGAATTTTGAGCGGTGGTGCATTTGTGTTTAAGCCTGACTGTGCAAGCTAGGTGAATCCTGATTGGTCTATGGGATCCAGTGGGAAGAGTCTTCTGTTGAAATCGTTGCGGTGTTTATCGACCCGGAAATCAATCTACACAGGAGACATCCCAAGACAACTGAAGGAGAAGATCAGAGAATGAAACAGGAACAAGAGAAGATACAAGATAAACCTAAATCCGTGGATAAAACAAACAATCAACAGGCTCAGCAAAGAAATAAAAAAAAAACTGAAGAAGCACAGAAGTGAGAAATGGGACCACTACTTACAAGGATTGGACATCGACAGAGACACACACTGGCAAATACTAAGAAGAATGGAGAAAAACAAGGACACTACTACAAGAAAGAGACTGACGAAAGTTCAGGACAAATGCCAAGGTAGAAATATTCGCGGACGCAATGGAATAGCAGTACAATACAGACCAAGGAGACAACAGACAATTCGAGGAAGAAATAGAAGAAAAAGCCCAAGAAATCAGAACACGACAACATTGAAAGAGATAAAGCTCATCATTGGAAAAGTTAGCAAAGCACCAGGCTGGGATAAAATATCAAACAGGATATTAAAAGAACTACCAAACAAATACACTACATAATTATATTTTGTTTGAGCAGAAATACCCAGAGAAATGGGAAAAGACAGTGATAGTGATGATCCCAAAACCAGGAAAGAGCAATAAACTATCAGGGAACTACAGACTGATCAGCCTACCAATCTACACCAGCAAGATAATGGAGGGTATTATTTTGAGAAAAGTCAAGAAGCAAGAGGAGTAGCTTAAAATCATTCCCGACGAGCAGAGCGGATTCAGCGCGGGACATTCCACAGAAGACCAAGTAATGAGCATGATAGAAGACACAATGACCAACATAGAGTAGAGGAGGACAACGTACATATACTTCAATATGGAGCGAGCTTTAGACAAAATATGGCAGAGTGGACTAGTAGCACAAATGGAAGGACATGGATTCAGCAGGACGATCATCAGGATAATACCTATAGGACTACCCAACAGGACGGACATTCAGCATCAGGAATTCACATCGACCGACAGGAAGATATGAGGAGGAACGCCACAGGGTTCAGTACTATAACCGACACTCTACATACTAGTGACATACCAAGAGGATCAAGGTACACAAAGACATACATCTATGCGGACGACACAGCAAAAGATGCAACATCAAGGAAAGTGGACCAAGCGGTAAACTACTTGCAACAAGAAATCGAGGACATGGAATAATGGACGAAGAAATGGAAAATCAAGATCAACGCGGGAAAAACGCAAGCAGTAGTTATAGGAAGGAGGGCGAAGCTGAACCAACCATCCACGAGACTAACATAGAATGGAGGCAAGACGCCAAATATCTGGGAATACACAGTACACTTAAGTGGGAGAAACATTTAAGAGAAACAGTGAAGAAACCCAAATCAACGATAAGCCAACTCAACCCGAGGATAGGAAGAGGAAGCAGACTACAACTGAGGACGAAGTGGAACATCTACGAAGCGTCAGTGAAGTCAATCATCACATATGGAGCCAGCATATAGAGAAAAGAGTCAGCAACGCACATCAGGAAATTACAGGCAGTACAAAACAACGCAATGTGGACGATGACGAACACACCATGGTACCGGATGAACAACCAGCTAAGAGGAGACCTAGGGGTGACCACAATCAAAGGGAGAAATAATGAAGAGAGCGAAGAAAATCATAGCCAGGATGGAACAGCATAGGAACCCCCTGATGAGAGAGGCAACCAATTAAGACGAACATGTGAGCTACAAGATAAAAATACCATAGCAAGCGCTACTTTAAAAAGACGAACCAATAGTGAAGAGAAGAAAGAGAAGACTAAAAAAATATTAGGGAATAGAACATAATATCTTAGGGAAATAGAATATATTAGGTAATGAAATATCTTAGGGAATTAGCATTATATAACTTTAGGAAAAAATGTAGGGAATTATTAGTATTAGAGGGTACAAGTAAGAAAATTTGGAAAAATTTTAACTCTGAAATGCTGGAGGCGAGAATGATAGTGGTACGTGGTTGAGAGTACCTCGGTATGTTGATACTGTATAACCTGTTCTCCATACAGTAATGCATGTTCTGCGACAGCCAATTTTTCTGGCTGTAATAGCAGACACTTACTCCCATGTTTTGCAACACGACTGTTGACAGTACGCTGGGGGGTACAGATATAACAGCACCGAATTAGCACGGTATTATGGAAATTCCCGATCTTGATTGGAAAATAGCTTCAACAAGGTGTGTTTTGGGCAGCCTACTGATGAAATGTATTGTGGACTTTATATAATGTGGCAATTAGTTTGTCATTAAATTTTGCACTGTTTGTTGGTCTTTGGCATGATTTGGTATCACTCTTGGTTCATGTTCCGAGTAACCATTAGCCTGACATGACAGTCTAAATAGAGTAGTTGGTCTTTTAGACTAAGTAAATCTTGCACCTTGGAGCAGTAACAAAGGTATTTCACAAAAGTTATGAATAACGCCGATTCGTAACAGTCCCGAAGATCAAAACAGGCCATTAATTCATCGTCATTGAAAATTCCATTAAATACATGGCATTTTATCAAAATAAGAAAAACATGTCTATACCTATAGCAAGACGAGTCGAGGTATCAATTTCAGTCAATCAAATTAATTAATAAGGAAAAATACTAAAAATTTCCGATTAACATAGTTTAGAGAATTTTACATTTTTTGTTTCGTTTTCATAAGTGAAATTATTTCAGTTCAATACCACCGACAGAAAGCTATTTAAGTAATTTAGAACAATTCGTCTTTAAAGAAAGAATGCCTATTAAAACTCTGGCAATTCTTCAGTATAATTACCGGTTAATTAGTGCATTGTGAACCTTAACTAATTGTACCGCTAAATATTTGAAACGTAAGTCATTTACAATACAAGTAATTAATCACATTAACTCGTGGACTGTTAAACGTTTTCTTTGTTCATGACTTTATTTTATGCGTAACAATCTGTAGGCCATTCATATTTTTCTATATGAGTTCCAATGTCAAATTTTTCTTTAGCCATGGCGTACTCATACAGTGTGGAACAGTCAAATGGAACAAAGTCGATAACCAATAGACGAGGGCGTGTTGGGACACGTCGATTTGTATTTTCAAATACGGCTTTTTTCAACAACTAATATTATATAGGGTGTGTCATGTGACAGTGACCAATACCAACTTTCTTATTTTAAATGGAAGCCCCTGTATATTATTTATTTTTTGGATTCTCCAGAAAATTCTAGACATAATTCATCTACAATGTCCTACACCTATCTTCAACTGTTTCGTAAATATTAAGTGTTTTCAGATTTATTACAAAAATTAAGATGAAAATAAGAAAATTATTTTATTTCACAAATTGGCTACATTACACTAAAAACCTAATAAGTAATACTGATTATTTCTTAATAATATAAAAAAACAAAAAACTATTAATGTCAATGTAGGAAATGTTCAAAATGCTCGCCGCGAACGTCTTGGCAACATGATAATCTGGTATAGAAATGTTTTCTAAGGTTACTCAACATCTTAGACGTGACTGATCATCTCAAGCGTGATTCGTCGTTCTAGATCATCTAAGTTGGGAGGTTGAGTTTTGTATACAGTATTTTTGACATATCCACACAAAAAGTATTCCATTGGCGTCAAATCAGGAGATCGTGCTAGCCATTCTATCGATCCGCGTCTTCCAATCCACCGATTTGGAAAAATTTGGTTTAGGTACTGCCGGACATTGATTTCGTAATGGGACTGTGCTCCATCTTGCTGAAACCTTATTCTACTGGCAGCAACTTGTGGGTTTACTGGATCAGGATATAAGTTTTTCAAAGTTGCCATCATTGAAAAAGGGACCTGCGATATGATTTCCAACAATTCCTGCCCAAACATTAACATTTTTAGGATAGGTTTCTATGTCATCGAGTGAGTGAGTGATTATGTGTAAATGTGCTCTCATCAGAAAGCACAACATCTTCTAATTGGATCACATTGTTATCTAGCCTTACCATCATTTGTTCACAGAAATACGTTCTCCTATCAAAATCGTCTTCCATGAGCTCCTGAGTTGGCATCATTGTATAGGGATAGATTTTACTTTCTTTTAATACTCGAAAAATTTGTGTGGCTAACGTTGAACAGTGGGGCTTGTTTTTTTGAAACTCAAGCATAATATTTAATTTCGTATTATCACTTAGAGCATTGGCAGCTGTCTTACATGATCAAGCTCGCGAAACTGCTTTCCTACTGTGCTAATTGTTCCTTGGGATACAGGCTGCAAATTTGGAAAATTTTCGTGAAATTAGCGAGAAACTTCTATTATCTCTATAACCAGTCATTTGTAGAATGGTTATTTTGTGCATTTCTGTTCAATGAACCCTTTTTTCTGATATTATTACGTACAGTTAACGAAATTCAAACGACAATAGCACTGACACTGGTCACCACTGGCATGCAGACAAGATACTAAGGCTATGAGTTTTGACGAAAATAAACAAATCAATAAAAGGAACGCAGGAATGGTTTTTGCTTACTATCTCATTATCAAAAGCTTAAAGCTTAAAGTTAAAGACATATGTAGGACATTGTACATGAATTATGTCTACAATTTTCTGAAGAATCAGAAAAATAAATAATATACAGGGGCTTGCATTGAAAATAAGAAAGTTAGTGTTGGCCACTGGCACATGACACACCCTATATATATATTTTTTTTTGTAGAAAAATTGCGCATTTAAAATACAAATCGACGTGTCCAAGCGTTTCTCCCAACACGCCCTCCTTATTCGTTATCGAATTTATTCCATTTAGGTGTTCCACACTGTATAAAACTTGAGTATTCAAATTTTCTTTTCCACAATTAAATATATGAAAAAAAAAGTTGACGTAATAACAGCGAATACTCATCAATCAAATTTAACTTCTATGGAGTACTTCTAGCTTTCATGTTTGCAAAGCTGTCGTAAAATTCATAAAGCTTTGAAATTACTTCAAAAGTTAAGTTCCATTAAGAGAGCGAATTCCCACTCCATGCTGATTGAAGTTGCTGCGTTAGGAATTCATTAAAGGATTGAAAAAGCACGAAATGTAAACGAGATTATTAATATGAAGGCAAATAATTTTGAATGTCGATATACATAAAGCCAAAGAAATGGTGTTTTTATTTTTATTGAATGCAATATGCAAACGAGGAATGTGACTAGCAATAAATAAATATATTAATTAAGGATTGTGTAGTATTAAATTTAAATTTGTGACCTACGGCTTGGAATATTTCAAACAATTTCCAAATTTATTTATTTTTACATACATACTTCTGTGCCTAAATTTTGAAGAAAACTAAATAGGCTGCTTTTTTAGTGCATATAGGTAGCTGAAAATGTCAATGTGCAAGAAACGTAAGTTGTACGTTCTCAGCATCCTGTACAAACATGAGTTGTAGGAAGAATTTGGATCACACATAGGACTGTAAAATAAATATTTAGTTCTTAATGTATGGCTAATGCAACAATTAAAATTTAAGTTATTTATAATATCAATACAGTTTATTTCATTTTGAACTAATTTATATAGAAAAATCACATAAAATATATCACCACGAGTGGAAAGTTTAGACAATTTGTATTTTGCAAATTACATTCATATGTGTTATAACAATTTTTTCCTAACCAAAAAGAAGTACAATGCTTATGTAAATCTAAATATTCAAAGACTTAAAAATACGCAGGTACTAGATATTCTATTAAAAACCATTCTTTTGTGAAATAGAAAACCGGATTTGGTAGAATCAAACCAATGAATTTAATTAATATGTTCTATTGTTCTACAAGGTGGCAACTATGCTAATAAGCATAATCAATGTTATCAACATAATCAAGGAAATATAGAAAAAACATTAAAGCAAAAATAGGAATACGTATTCCATAGAAGTTTCTTTGAACGGGCGGTTATGCAAATATGCCAATAGTTACTGATAGGATTTTCTTATTGTTACAAAAATATCCACACTCTGATTGGATAATCAACTAATATTAATTAACAGTATGTGATTCGTATTTCTTGATATTTTCCACGTAAAACAGAAATCGCCATGGGTTGGTAAGTGTGTTAATTGACATTAATGAAAATATACTGAATCCTAAGATATTTGAAATTTTTATATTGAAAATCATACTGAAAATTAATGTCCTCTGACAAGGCATATTCCTGCAAAAATAATCCTACAATAATATACAAAACTATAAAATAATTTCATGAATTATTTCTATAAATATAATCCAGATGAAATAATAGGAATAGCAAAGGCCTGGCCTACTTTTCTGATTTCCCCTATTTCTATTTCTTACTAGCCTTTGCCTGCGGTTTCACCCGCGTACGGAATGTTCAAGCCTTCGCAAAAAAAAATAACTTATGAAACATATAGGTTATCCTATATAAAAAAATTTCTAACTGGTTTGAACCACCCTACTTAACAATAAATCCACCAATCGCGAATATATTTAACCCAAACTGCAAGTACTTATGGGCCACCCTATATAACTATTTTATTCGACATTTTTTTAATCACCATGAATAACTGTAACTCTACTTCACCCTATATTGCAACCATCCTGTATATGCTGCTGTTTTATAATTTTTTGAACACCTGACTATAACTTTTCTCTACCCTATATTTCAGCTATGCAACTGCTTATGGTGTACCCTGTATAAAAATTATTTCTGATATTTTTTTAACCACCTTTTAAAGTAAAATTTCTCTTTACTCTATATATTAATCAAACTTTATATGAGCTTTTTCTAACATTGTGTTACACACTCTAAAACTATAACCTTGCTTGTCCCCAATTTCAGATATTCCATATAGTAGAATAAAACTGTTTATGGTCTACCCTATATAACAATTTTTTCCAACATTTTTGCTCCATCCTAATGGAAATGACACATTTTACACCCTAACACCAAACTCTTATTTATACCCTCACCCAAACTGCAACTGCTTATTGGCCACCCTATATAAAAATTTTATTTTAAAAAACTCTACTTCCATCTACATTAAAACCACCCTGTATATACCGCTGCCAATTTGTCAAAAATTTACAACTTATTTTTGAACCACCCTGTATAACCATAATTTTACTCTACAAAATATTTTAACCACCCTTTATATGCTTAGGGGCAACCAAATATAAATTTTTTAAATACTTCTAATCACACTGTATGAACTATAATTTTACTTCGATCCATGTTTCAGACATTTCAGATAGGCAACAGCTCATGTTCTATCCTACAAAAAAAATTATCCAACCTGTTTGACTATAAATCTACCCCACCCGCTATTTCAATCACCTTGTATTTACAACTACTTATCGGCCACCCAGTATAACATTTTTTCTACAACCCCTGTATAACTATATATCCATCAATGCCAAATATATTTGTCTTCTAAACGTTGATTGTGGCATGTTCTTGATTATTTTTATGTTTCTTTGGGGAATAACACCACATAGAAATCAAATTTTCATTTTGCAATTTACATCAATAAATATAAAGCCATTGACAACGAAGTCAGAATAGACTTTGAAACGTTTGGTATTCCTGCAATATACGTAGTTTTATTTCTATGTGTGTTATTCCCCAAAGAAACATAAAAATAACCAAATATATTTCACCAAAACCGCAACTGCTTATGGGGCACCGAAAATAATTATTTTGTTCAATATGTTTTTGAATCACTTTGTATGTATTACAACCACCCTGTATACGCTACTGCTTATTGGTCAACCAATGTAACATTTTTTAAATAATTATCATAACACTTTTTCACCCTATGTTTCAACTATCCTATCTTTGCAACTTATTATGAACTACGCTATTTCACATTTTTTTCCCTTATATTTTTTCAAGATATATTAAAGCATAATTTCTCTCCACACTTCATTTAAACAACCCTTCATTTACAACTTTTTCTAACCTTGTTTGAATGACAGTGCATAACTATAACTTTACTGCACACCATACTTCACGTACTCTATATATGGAAGTGCTATATAACAAAAATTTCTTAGCATTTTTTACCCAACCTGTATATTGTAACTGTAAGCCATCCAAGATTTCAACAGCCTTTTATATGCAACTACTTATTTGCCACCACATATAACATTTTTGTACGACCCTGTATTCTTATAATCCTACCCCACCCTATATTTCAACCATCCAGTAAATGGAACAGCTTGTAGATCATACCATTACTTTAAAATATTTTTAAACCCACCTGTATAGCTGTAATTATACTCCACTGCATATTTCAACCATGTAACTACTTGTGGATATAAAACAAGTTTTTAACCCCAACATATACTATAATTCCACTCCATCTTACATTTCAAACACCCTGTATAAACAACTGTTCCTAACATTTCTTTAACTCATTTCATAACTATAGAATCTTATGAACATAATTCAAAGACTGCTTACCTAAGACATGTTTTAAAGTTTTTTTATTCACTGTATAAATGGTCTACCCTTTTTCAACCACTTGGTTTATGGAACTGTTTATGGCCCACTCAATATAACTTTTTTGGACCACCCCGTATAACTAATTCCACTCAACCTTATTTCCACCACATAGTATATATCCAGCTGCTTATAGGACACCAAATATAACTTTTTTTAGATTTAAATCCATGTATTTCTATTCCGCTCTAAGTTTCCTATATACATAACACCCTGTAAAATTACGCTTCAGATATGTTGATTTTTGTTAAAATTAAATCGAAACATGTTACATTTGCAAATTCCGAATTTTGAATAAAAGCTAAGCTGATGCCAGTATTTAATATTTTGTGCATGCGGTGGAACCAATTGATTAATTGAATTACCCAACATGGTAGAAGTTTTTTCGCTATATCTACCGTTTCTGTCAATTTAGAGAGATAAAATGTCTACCAGATTTGAAGTCAAACTATAGGCTTCACAACAAAAAAAGATTCAGCAAAATGAGTTAATTAGTTCTTACGTGATGCCCGAACAAAACAAACAAACAAACTTACAATTTTATAATAGTATAGATACCGACGAAATTACGTTAATAATGTTTAACCTATAATTTTAAGGAATTAGGGTCGAATTTCGATCACTGGGAGACCGCTAGTCAAGATAAATACGTCAAATATACCGATGACTAGCCCATACGAAGCCGGACTGGTCAATTTAATAAACTTGTAGATCAGTGTAGCTGTGAAGACAGACGTTATCTTGTGATGATAACCTGGAAACTCCCATTAAAACACAAACATGGATATAAATGTCGAAGGAAAATATATAGAAAATTCATGTCTTTTCATCTTTTCTTTCATAGCAAAAAATAACCCCAACTCGTAATCTTTTTTAGTGTTTCGCCAATAAATCAACAACGCCTTCCAATATTTCTGTTAAACCACTTGAACCGTCACTTAAGAGAAATAGAATCTTTCCCCAGTTCAGACACAACGAACTATATTCGCATACACATCGAAACGATTTGATCGTTTAAAACGAGAAAAACAGAATGAATCCGAACTGACAAGATGAATGGTTAGAGCCCGAGATTCGAGCCTTGATTCGCCAGATGCTTATATCGCATAATCGCTTTTGCTGTTCCGTATATGGGAAATATCACGATTCAGTACCAAAAAATCGTAAATCGACTTCATCATCATCATCGTCGTCGTCGGCATAGAGAAATGTGGAAAACATGCACACGGGAAAAACTGAAGAGAGGTCGCGCTCGACTGGCATCTAGTAGTTCGTTTACGGTTCACCAATTCAATGGGTTACGTCATGTCAAGAGCCCGGTAGTGATTGATTGTTGGCTATGGACGCAGTGCTCAGGAGATGAATATCTTTATGGAAAAACTCAATAATTGGATTTATTACGGCTATAACGATAAAAGAAGTTATAAAGCTGAATGTTTCGGGACTACTATGGAAATATCACTGTATGTGGTTTGGAATTTTATAGTTTAATTTATGGAACGCTATATAATTCGATTGCTTTAAACATTATCATAAATATTTATAACTAGCCGTCGGATTTTGTGCTTGCATAGACAGTGCTTGCAGACTGTCCTCCCTCGAATAGTAGAAACTCAAACGGGATTTAGGCAATTTTCTTCTTTTTTTTGTGTTTGTTATAAATTATTAAATTGTTGTATAAATACTCTCTTCGAGGTGCAAGACAATATATATATATATATATATATATATATATATATATAATACATATTGTTTCTGGTTAGGGAACCTTCATCAGTTGCGCTTCCCACAAATGAATGTCCTCTCGAACACTTCTTTATGTATTTGATACATATCGTTAAATTTGAAGACGCGAGATGTAAAGACCGACATCTAGGATTTTCGGGGAAACTAGCACATAGAGGTTCCGAATCTGGAGCTGTTCCATGTAATTGCTGTTACCCGTAACCCATAGGTTAGAATGTTGTATAAATTGTAGTAACCATATAGCGACCATGTAGCATCTATACTGACGAAACAATACACAATACAAATAGAGAGAATAAATACTAGCTGTCACGAAGATTTTCTTATCCAAATCCTTATACAACTTAAGATGAAAAACAAGGACAAGTGGTACGCGGAAAGTTACAACAAACTTGTTTCTAAAATATTTTTATATAAGTCACTGTTTGTTCATATTTCATCGGGATAAGTACGTTTTTATCACATTCTTCTACAAAGTTTTTTTAGAACATAAACATTGTAGGTTTCATAAGTAAAACATGATTGAAATACGCACCATATAAAATTTTATCATTAAAATCTTCACTGAAGTCGTAATCAGGTTTTATACAGTGTTGAACAGCCAAATGGAATGAATTTGATAAAAATAAAGTATTCCGTGTTGGAAAAAAGCTTGGACACGTCGATTTGTATGTTTAAATGTGATTTTTTTTAACAAAAAATACATACTACGTTTCTTAGACTAAGCGAGCTATGTCAAACGTACATCAGCTGCTCTACTACTGTCCTATTGCATTTATAATCCATCTTAGATGCTCCCGAAGATTTCCAGTTAATGCTAGAATCTCAGTTGTTCTTTTTCCGTACACACTGGAAATACGCATTTCTGCTAAACATTTGTTGGTTTGGATTATATCACAATGAATAATTTCGTGAGAATTCCTCTATTAGTAATTTCAAATAGACATTTTAATACTGATCGTCCTCATCAGAATCGTCTTCTCCATGATAGGAAACTACTCAATCCAAATGGACCAACTACATCTAGAGACTTTGGGAATGGACTAGCGACATCTAGGCTTTCTTTCAAATAGGACCAGCATAATTTACTGCTGCGTTCAGTCTTTGGGCCCTTACTGGCTGCACAGGTGTCACATTACGTCTTCGAAGTAATTTACCCAGTAATATCGTAGCCGAATTTTATCTCCATGGTTTTATTCATACCCAGATGACGTCCAGTAATCCCATTATATACTTCAATTAGGAGAACGGGTACCTTTTTTGGGAACAACCAGTTGGGACTTGGTTTCTCTGTCTGCTTTCCCAAACTGTCTTTAACATTCCATTCTCTACCTTCAAGGAGTCCCATCGTGGCCACAATGACTTCTCTCTTCTTCAGTGAAAAGACTGGTTCAATGTCTCAGTCACCCATTTGGTCCTAGTCGGACTGCTCCGTTGTTGAGTTTTCATTCACCTGCACACAAATCTGTCGGATGCACAACCTCTCACGTTGTTACATCTTCCGGCAATGTCCGCAATCTGCTTCAGGGTCTTCTTGAAAGGCATAGGCATCGGTGTCTTTTCTGGTGAAGCAGTAATTTCTTTTGGTTTCGAGAATCCACGGCTGATGCTGATTAACCTGTCTTCGATAGACCCCCAAACCTGTGTTGATTTCCTATGACCTCAACCCTCTGAACCTGCCAATGAACAAAGCGGCGCCGGGTCAAAAGTGCTAGTGATTTAATTCCTGAGTTAAGTCTAAATATGGATTATGTTTATTTCATTAAACGAATTTGAATTTCGTTTTCCATTATTTGTTTTCTTGGTAATTTCTTTAATCCGATTTTTTTTTACTAAAAGTTATAAGAATACAGATAATTTTTATTAACAACAGTTTAAAAAAAATTGCTTTTTCACCCATAGAAAAATATTATACTCCAAAGAGATGCCGCCGACAGGTTTTATCAAGTTTTAATTGAGTTTGGAAAGACAAGAAACATTTGCTGAATAAAAATAATCATAATTTACTAAATTTGAATGTATTGTATTTTTAGAAAATATACTTTTACAAGAAAATCCTTTTGTATTTCGAAAACAATGCTTAGTACTTATTGTGTACGAAATGGCAGAGTTCATTCTTTTCGTTCGTATTTATTTTCAAAATGACTTCCAATCAATGTTTGAAAGTCTGCTAGCATTTTAAAAGGAATTAAATTACTGCTGCTACTGTATCGAAATGGATTTGAGACATCAAGAGGAAGAATTTTAACAGACAAGATGAATTGAGAAAGCAAAATCTCGAGATTCGCAGTTGCAAATTGCTTCCAACTCGATATTTCTGTTGAAGAGAGATTATTCGGATGATCTGTTATTGAAAGTCAACAGGCATTATTGATTGGAGCTCTTTGTTTTGAAAATAAAATGGCAATGGTAGCGTTTCTGAAATGAAATTGCGAAATGATTAGTTTGGAAACTAGTAAGAAAAAATTTCCCTAACACTGCTATGTAAAAGATGATTTCAAGAAAAAATACTGTTCACGCAATGCCTAACTGTCCAATGCTCTAATATTTAGAGAATAAAATATTGATACAAAGTAAATTTGCAACTCGCCGCCACTTCAGAATGGGTTGTAGCGATGCCACAAGAACCAGCTGAAGGGTCCAGGTAAGCATAATTTAAGGATAAAGTAGCATGTAAGCGAATTTTACAAATCTAAAATCTGGCCAGAAGAATATAAATATATAAATATGAAGGAGAGAGACAATTGAAGTCTTCACTTCCTTGGGTTTAGTGGACAAAGTGCTGAATTGATAGTAGTAATACTTAAAATATTTACTATTTGATGAATAACACAGGTGTACAAAAAGGTTTCTGTACTTTACATATGACATATGATATCCGAAGTATTTTTGCCTCCTGAACACGAATCTGCCGTCAGATTTCGTCTATTACCCTTCAATCTTCAGCAAATAGGTGAAAACCTTCAGAAAAATGAAGACTTCAGGGCTAGTCGAATCTGCACATGTGATTTATAGATTTCGATGTATTTTCACATGCTGAACATGTCAGAGGTCAGTATTAGTAAAAATATTCAAAGGTCAATAGTATTACAGGCTTAGCTTAAAGTAATATTCATTAACCCAACAAAAACATTATCTAAAATATATTATCTTAACAAGTGATGACACATTTATATCAGACTTTTTTCAGGTTATTTTTAGCGGCAGACTACCACTGTAATACTAAAAGTCAAGACTTTTATTGTTCTTCGAAATTACTGGACGGAAAAGTTTGAAATTTGGTACAAGGACTGCCCCAGCCATAAATTTCAGGGATTCACTAGAACAATGAATGTCCAGTTATCTAGTGACACTTAGGGACTGGGAAAATTGGGACTCCGAGTTCGATCTAGGCTCTGAAACTCTTTTAAATCAGTCTTTTCATATTGTCTCTTGATAATGACTACATTATTGGAATTAAGCCCATTATTGACACTAGATATGTAAATTTTTATTAATAATATAAAGCTGTCTTAAGAATTTGTATGCTAGAATGGTAGAATGTACTAAAATCATGAACTACTGTGGTGCGTTCCCGCAATTTGTTTAGTGTATTGTTTTCAATTTGATTGAATTACTTCATTGATTTTTAAACTTCTGCACCTTTTCTAAAACATTCCGTCGCGCTAATGCTAATTGTAAGTGTGTTTTTGGGTGTAAAATATAGACAGTATTGTATTCGTGGTTCGCTTCCCTAGCTGTTTAGACGCTTGGGAGTTTCGTGTATTGTGCTCCGAATTATTCGGACATTTTTGATTCCGTCTGAAGAGACGACGCTTATTGTTGTTGTTTGCGTTACGATTTCGCGAGTTAGTAGCTTCGTTCGTAACGACCGCTAAACCGCTTTCATTTTGTTTCTTTTGTGTTTACAAAAGCGCATCATTTGTTGTTAAACCCGCATTTTTTGTATGCTCAATCAATGAACATTACGTCGCTATTTTTTGTGTAACGTGTTGTCCAGACGAAGCTCTAAGAAACTGTTCCTGTTACGGGGCTAACCTCTAAAGAAAGAAGACCCAAGAAAACACCAGAGCTTCCGGACGTAAAAGGTTAGTGATAACTTTTATTTGGTGATTCGTTTATGTGACGGCACGTGTTTTTTGATTGTTCCGCTAAAGGTCCTTCGTCAATTATATATACTTGCATTGAACCAGCATTGAACTAAAACCGCAACATCTAATTCATACATTTCTTTGAATATTCTATGGAATGTGCCATCGAAGACATTCCATACTGGCTCGAAAAAGTCTTGTTTTCGCTAAACTCTCCATTAACCGAGAGAAATTATATGTAATAGCTACTCTATGATTGAAAAGAACTGAGCAATAACTATAACTATAAGCCGAGATAGTCTAGCCAAATAACTAATTTGTAGGTTAATGGCATTTAAACCTTACTGTAGTCTATCTCAATTAAATAAACTTAAATAATGCTGAAATCACTGTGAGAAAAATGTCAAAATTAACTTTTCATTTTGTTGCATATTTGCCACATAACAGTTTGAATATACGTGATTCGTACTGTTGCACATTTGTATCTTAATATTTCATAAAAGTGTAATGTCGCATCCGCGTACTAAATGTCCTTTTGATCGTGAAGACAAACAAATTATCACTTGCACTAGTGATATTTGTATATAATATGAAGCACAGTACGTTTGTTATGTTGTTTGTTGCATTTGATTGAATGCAACACTAAAGGTATCTACTAAGCACTTATGTATACATTCATCAAAATATTATATTATCATTTTAGCAATGTGTCATACATTTTTATGTTGCATATTTGCAACTTCATGAAATTTTGATATATCAACATATATTTATTTGCAGATGTCTTACCACAATAAACAGATGAAAGATCCGCTAACAGACGTGGTACTATATGAGATTATTCATTATTACAGTTACCCCATTTGAGTGCGGGAAAATTTTCAAGGTCACAACCCCTCACTTGGTCGTGGCACACTATTGATCAGCGGGACGTATTGTGTGACGTAATCATTCCAATTCTTCAAATAGTTGGTGGTGCGACTTTCAAATATCAGCGGTCATATAGAGATCGCGGTTGACAGGTGACGTGGCGTCCGTGGCAAAAATGCACTCATCATTTCGGAGAGTTAATACGTACCAACGCCGACTATTCGTAACGCCTCATTAGCTGGTCAGGTCGGTTGGGCTGCTCCCTTTGTCTACATAATTTTCATGTAATGTACTCATAAAGTTTTAAACATTTCTTAAGTTACCTTTTTACATATTGTTGTAAATTTGCAACATACATTTTTTTGTAAAAAAAATAAAAGAACACATTTTTTATCAAATAGTTTTTCAATAGGCACATAGAAACAAGAATTGACACAAATTTCATTTTTTCAAATTATTTTTCAAAATTCATGAAATGAAGGGTGAATATATCCATCAAATTGGCGTGTTATTTTACTGAAGGAAAAGAAATTGTTATTTTCACTCTGCGCTTGATGCATAAAGTTTAAATTCCAAAATCAAAGGATTTTAATTTAACCTGAAACATCCTGTTTAATGATTACAATTCAAAAATCTTCACTGTTGTCAACTCAGTCACCTTACCAATAATTCAATACTATATGGACTAAAACTGCTTGTCCCTTTTTCTTTGAACCATTTATATAAGAGTATCCACCATCTAGAATTAACAATCCATTGACTTTTTTATATATGATAATTCTAGCTTGTTTTTACAAAAGGGCCCTGTTTTGAGTGGGGGCGTGCATATACCTTTATATCAATATTATATCACTACCCCATCACCGCAAGCTGTTAAACATCACGCTAGAAACTCTGCAATAAACATAAACTCAACTAAGATCGTATACCGAAGGAAATACCTCACGACAGAACGACAACAGGCAGATGAAACCGCGGAGGGCAAATATTTTGTCATAAGAAATTATATACTACTTTTATGTTTTTTTGAGCAATAACACCATATTGAAATAAAGAGACGTATATTGAAGGAAAACAAAGCGTTTCAAAGTCTATTCTGACTTCGTTGTCAATGGCTTTATATTTATTGATGTAAATTGCAAAATGAAAATTTGATTTATATAATTTTCATTTTATTGTTAAAAAAACATAAAAGTAATATGCCACAAACAATGTTTAGAAGACACATTGTATACTGAGAAACAATAGAAATGGACCAACAGTTAGAAAAAATTGATATCAAACAAGAACTTTATCTACTTGTCGAAAGAATCTAAGTAGTAAGGTACGCTATTCCAAAGAATGATACTTAAATATTGGAGATATGTTGAACTCAGTTATAAAAGATTTTCAAAATAATTATCCATCATTTATCGGCTATTTGTTTTACAGAAGAAAAACAATATAATTACACCTCCTCCCTTCTATCCAAAACACGAATTTTTAAATTTTAATGGAAACACATTTCATTCCAGGCAAGCATATTCTGACCTTCATAAAAAACCGTAAATACAATACCTGAGATCATACATGATAATCGTCTTCGTATATAATCTCAGTAATTTAAAACCGAAGCGTAAAAACACAGATAACAGGGGAAAAAGACATATTTTAAGGTACATGACAATTTTTATGACTTCGTTGCCAACATAAACCGAGTTAGTGAACATACGTGTAGATAAACATCTAGCTAACGTTCGGCATGCTTTACATGCAAACGGAGGCAGGCAAATAATACCAACGACAAAACGTACACAATAATTTGTAAAAAAAAACAGAACACGAGACTCATATGGAAGAAGATAAAATGTCCGTTGAGTATTATACTCCGAGCGTATTCGGTCAATTTGGGCGTATTTTTTTGAAAAATTAGGACTAGAGCTGTTTTTGACGGTTTAACTGTTTATTTATTTGTTTGGGTAAAATCTAGTAATTAAAATTTCACCCACTTCCTGTTGAAGGATTGATCTGATATTTGGCACACACATTTAGTTCTGATGACAATACAATTTAATACATTTTGTTTCATTGTAAATCCGAGATGGCCACTACTACAAAAGAGCGAATGAAATATTCTTTCGCAACTATCTCAATGTATCAAATGAAAGGGGTAGAATAAAAGTTCACTATGAAGTAATTTGTTCAAGTGTGAGTTGGACTCGCATACTAAGTGTTCCGTACCACCTTCAAGATTCGCTTGATTTTTATAAGAATACATATGTATTTAGTTTTCTAATTTGGCCCCCAAACATTAACATTAAAGTTTTATTTTACTAATAAACTTTCAGGAAAGCCTTTTATAATCTACTGTCTAAATTTTGAGGCTCTGTAGATTGGAAGATAAAGGGCAAAATAGGTCAAGTTTTAAATTATAAATTATTAAATCTGTTATTCAAATTATTTAAAAATACAAATAAAACATATTTTTCAAAATTTAAATAGTGTAGTGTAATATTTTTGCTAATATCCATTGAACAAATCATTTAAAAATATGATATATTTGTAATTCACATAATGAGCCTGTTATTTGATATATTACATGATGTGTTTGAAAACTGAATTTTTATTTTCCATTTACTTGTATAATTTGTCCCTAAAATTTCTTTGGAGGTTTTCTAATAATTTTTCTTATAAATTTCAAGTGAGCCCCAGTACCCCTAATTATTTTTAAAATTTTTGGGTAGTATGGTTTCGGGAATAAAGCGAGAAATAAGAATTTTTTATAGGTTTATGGTAATATCTTGTAAACAATTAATTTTAAAAATATGAAAATATATATTTGTATTCCTCATAATGAGCCCCTTCATTTGATATATTGCATGATGCGTTAAAAAAATATTTTTATTTTCCGTTTAATTCTATAATTTGGCCCCCAATATTAATATTAAAGATTTCTTCGTATTTTTCCTGTAAAATAAAAAATTTAGCTATTATAGTTTGGGGAATAAAGGGGGAATGGGTAATTTTTTAATATTTTTTAAAATATATTTTAAAATATTTATTTTAAAATAAATTAAAAAAACATATTTTTATTAGTCATAATGAGCCCTGTGATTTGATATATTACATGATCCGTTAGAAACAAGTTTAATTTTTTTATGTTCCATTTAATTCTATAATTTGCCCCCCAAAATGAATATTAGGGGTTTCTCCTTATTTTTCAGATGAGGCGCTATACCTCTATTTTTTTTCAAAATTTTACAGATTGTGGTTTCGGAGATAGGGGGGAGAATGAGTATTTTTTACATTTTTGTTAATATCTTTTAATTAATTTATTTTAAAAATATGAAAAAAATATATTTGTTTTCGTCAAAATGAGCCCTTTCATTTGATATATAACATGATACGTTAAAAACAATTTTAATTTTATATTTTCCATTTAATTCTGTAATTTGTCTCCCAAAATTAAAAGTAGAGGTTTCCCCTTATTTTTCCAGTAAACTTCAGACAGACGAATTTGTATTTAGGCAATAACAGTGACAAAAAGAAAATTCAACTTAATGAATTGTATTGTCATAGGCCCTTGACAAGGGTCTTGTTTAAGTTGATGAAAATTATGTTGAAAGTTTCTGTCACATAGATAGATATATACGTACACATCAACCTAATAAAAACGTATTAAAGAAAAAGTCTTACTTGTTACTTTTTTGTTTAAATCTTTACGATGTACGGCAATGTGAACAATTTATATGGATAAGTTTGATGAAGCATTCAATTTCACAAACAATAAAAAACTTTTAAGCAACATTCATAATTTCTGAAAAACCTCTCGTTAATGGTTGAATAGATTAGAAAATACATATTTTTTAATATTAGTAGATATGCATTAAGACAATTTTGCATATAAAATTGTCTTTAAATCCGTTAATTATCATCCATTTTAATTTAATTCCAATTACATTCATTAAATGAGAAAATGCTCCGTTTGATTCCAAGTTATTTACACATACTGTTTATGCCAACGAATTGAGTGCCTTCATCTTGAAGTTACACTTTAGGTGACAATTGTTTTTTTTTGTAAGTATATTGCCTTCACCAAAGGGTACTAAGAACAAGTTTTTGTCGATTTTCTAAAAAACGGTATAAGCCATCTCACTGAAAAAAATATGAGACTACTTCGGGATCCTCAACATGGGCATACCGAAAGGGGGAGGGGTGAGCAGCTGCCCCTCCTGGTCCTGCCGTGAGCCATTAAACCTTGCCATCAATTTGATAACCCCCCCCTGGACCAAAAAATTTCCTAAATTGTCCCTCTTTCTAGGACAATTTTTTTTTCGATTTCCCCCCTCTAGGACTTCTTGTTTCTAACTTGCCCCTTCCAAAAACCAAAAGCTCGGTAAGCTCTTCATCCTCAATACTAAAGCATATATTGAGGCGAATTGAGAGCCTTCTTTTTTGAGGTTGGTCAAAAATGCTATCAAGATTATCTATTAGATTAGTTTAAATTCTAACGTAAAGCGAGGAGGGACGGCAGTGTTCTTGGGCACCTTAATTTTCGCACTCCCTATAATATGACAGCCAAATTGCTAAAGAAGTTAGCATAGATAACTCAAGCCCATAGCCAGCGGGGTGATCTGGGGGTTCAAAGATTCAGTTTTAACCAATTAATAACCTTTTTCATAACAATAATTTTTATATTTATACATTTTTATATATCCTGGAAATATATGAATATAAATACACATTTTGCAGTACTAATCAGCCCACCAATAATCAAAAAAATTATCCAACCTACGCCGAAAAAAATTGTCTGGCTTCGTCCTTGAGATAATTTGGAATATTGGTAGGTGTGAAGTCCATGGGAATGAAATGGAACGAACTGGTCCCAAAAACTCACAATCCTACAAAATCATAAATATTTTTTTAACTCTCTACCTCATTTATCATTCATAGTAGACTATTTTTCTAACGTTCAAATCAACAATCTAGGAATGCCCTTTCTTCTCTATCTTATATAATTAGCATCGTGTTTGGCAAATGAAAAAACGCCCAAAACAGTTTGAAAGGTATAAAAAAACTCGTTTTAACGTGAGCAAATGATAAGGGTATTCTATTCTTAATTCACTCCACATCAAACATTAATTTAAAATTCAGTTATTTCTTAAACAATTTTATTTTTTTTAAGAAAATTCTCAAAAATTCTATCTATATCACTAGAACTCGACGAGATTTTTGTTATTATCAGCTTTTGTTAAGTTTTTTGTTCTTTACAGACTTTAAGAACAAAGTTATAGAAAAAAAAACTCACAAAGAGTTTATTGCTATATTTTTATGGATAAATAATCTTCCACAATTTTCTGTAATGATCAACACAGATCAAACCTATTACTTATACATATTGTCTGAAAACATTTCTAAATAAAACGAGTCTAGTCTTTATTTTGCATGAAATTTTGCTATATGGTTTGGACTATAGAGCCAACGACAAAACGAACACAATATTTTATAAAAAAAAATATAACACGAAGCTCGTATGGAAGAAGATAAAATGCTCGTTGAGTTTTAAGGTACGACATGATTTCGTAATGCATACCGTCTCGGATGTGTGCCGTATTAAATGCGAAATTCAGATGAAATTAAAAGGCTGAGCTGCATGCAAATCTGTTTGTTTTGAAGTATATCAAACGACTTATCTGAGATCTCTCGCTAATGATGAGCATCCAGTGACGTTTAAAGGTAAAACTCTTCCTAGATAACTTCTCATTTACATTTTCGTATATGGATAACAACGTTTTGAAAATGTAAATGTAGGCTTTTATATTCGTTATTTCAAACGTTGGAATTTCTTATACTTCGATATGCAGCATTCTGTGAGGGAATAAAAAAGGACAAGAGTCAGTTTTGTTCAAGCAACCACTGTTATGCAGGTACATTAGTTGCACTTGTAGCTTCTCTTCTAGCAGTGCCTGAAATTTTCCATCAGAATAATGTTTTCTATGGCCTTAAGTTTCAAACATTACAACGTAAGGACAATGATTGTTCTGACAATACCATGGAACGAACTTAAAGAATTTTTTTTTAAGAGAATTGGCTAAAAACAAATCTAAAAGTAAAAAACTATAGAAAACTGACAATTCTACTCTCGAGATTTACCATTCCCAAAATATACTTGAAAAGAACCCTTCAGATATTTTTAATATAAATTATACTACCATTGTAGCAAGAATGGCTAAAAAAAAACAAAAGTGTTAATAAAAACAACTTTATACAACAACATAATAATTCTTCAATATTTCTTACTCCAGTAGATCAATCAGAAATTTAAAGTATAATGTGCTCACTAAAAATTTATTCATCACCTGATGTAGACAATATACAGTATGGAACAGCTAAATGGAATTGATTCGATAACGGATAAAGGTGTTGTGAAAAACGCTTGGACTCATCAACTTGTATTTTTGTATTTTTAAATGTGAGTTTTACCAACAAAAGAAATATATAGGGTGTGTCATGTGAGAGTGGCCAATACCAACTTTCTTATTTTAAATGCAATCCCCTGTATATATATATATATATATATATATATATATATATTTTGATTCTCTAGACATCATTCATGTACAATGTCCTACACCTATTTTCAACAGTTTCGGAAATATTAAGTGTTTTCGAATTTATTACAAAAATTAACATTAAAAAAAGAAAATTATTTTATATCACAAATTCGTTACATTACACTAAAAACCTAATAAGTAATGCCGATTATTTATTAATATAAAAAAAAACAAAATACAATTAATGTCAATGTAGGAAATATTCAAAATGCTCGCTGCGAACGTCTTGGCAACATGCTAATCTGGTATAGAAATGTTTTCTAATATTACTCAACAGCTCCGGCGTGACTGATCAAATCGCAAGCGTGATTCGTCTTTTTTAAGTCATCTAAGTTGAGGGGTTTAGTTTTGTATACAGTACGTTTGAGATATCTCCATAAAAAGTACTCGAATGGCATCAAATCAGGACATCGTGTTGGCCATTCTATCGATCCGCGCCTCCCAATCCACCGATTTCGAAAAATTTGGTTCAGGTACTGCCGGACATTGATTGATGGGGTGGTGCTCCATCTTGCTAAAACCATATTATATTGGCAGGAACTTGTGAGTTTACTGGATAAGGATATAAGTGTGTCAAAGTTGGCATCACATTATTTTGGAGCAGTTCTAAATATTTATCTCCATTCAAGTTGCAATAAATGAAAAAGGGACCTACGATATGATTTCCAATTCCTGATCAAAAATTAACTTTTTCAGAATATTGCGTATGTTTCTCTGTCATCATTAGATCAATAGCAGAAATTTTGAGGATTAACTTGACCGCGCTCTCATCACAAAACAAAACATCTTCTAGTTAGATCACATTGTTATGTAATCCTACTATCATTTGCTCACAGAAATACGTTTTCCATTATGAATTTTACTTTCCTTTAATATTTGAAGAATTGATTTGTGGCTACCGTTGAACAGTGGGGCTGGTTTTCGACCAGAATTATATGAGTTTTCTTGAAACTCAAGCATAACATGACCAAGCTCGCTAATAGTTCCTTAGGAAACAAACCGAGAAATTTTCATTTGTGTCCTTGTTCTCCATAAAGAATCATTTGTAGAATGGTTATTTTATACATTTCTATTAAATGAACCATTTTTCTTAATAGAGCCAAGGCTGCGTATTACTGTTAAAAATATAGAATAGTAAGTCAACAAAGAAGATTCATTTGCCCATGCCCATTCCAGCAGAAAACTAGAAACATCTGAAGTGATTTGCTACAGACGAATACACCAAGTTCCATGTAAGGTTTAGCGTGACCATATCCCACCTTGAGGAGCTCAGTGTTGAACCAAAACATCGTTTGCTAGAATCCAAAGACATATGTGAAAATTTTTGGACATGTCCTGAGCGGAAATGCTATGGAAAAGTTGACCATCCAAGGAAAAGTGAAATGAAACAGACGAAGCGGAAAATCCCCTATATGATTCATCGGTTGAATAAAAGCAATTACACATATGACTGATATCATTCAATAAGTTACAGATAGAGAAGAGTGGCCTGAGATTAAAAACCTCGTAAACTGTGAACGAGTTTTCCCTTTTTTTATATTCTTCCATACAGTGTATAGATGTGATTTAAAACAAGTGGACCTATAATCTGGCTTCTAAAATTCTATAACCAATGTAAAATATCCTAAATTTCTAAAGTAACTCATAGATATATAGAGGGTGAGTTTTTTTTATGGTCAGTATAGGGATCTCGGAAACTAGCGGAGATAGAGCAATGGTTAAATTGGGAAAGATTTGCAGTCTTACTGGCCCAATTTAATGACAATTTCGGATTTTTGTATAAAGTCATGGCTTACTGGATGTTTTGAAAAAACAAAATTCTGTCGATTTAGTCAAATCCCTCTAGCTCCTTTGTTTTTGAATTTATAAAAAAAGTGTATATATCAAAATTGAAGGGAATTGTATCCCGTATATGATTGTCATGTCCTCGTTTGAGTGATAGCTCTCGTTTTCGAGATATGACACAAACTTATCTTTTTATGAATGGAAACCATAGTTGGCTATGATCTCAAAAAATCGGACACTTTTAGAGCTTTTCAACGATATAATACTCGATATAATTATTCATAAATATAACGGAGTTTTGGATGCTTTTCTCTCTTATTTTCACTTTTAACGTAGATAGCCATGAAAAAGATTGTTTTCACTTTGACGTTTCCTCATTTGAGATTAATTCCATTAGTAGTGCTGAACTGACAGTCGATATTGACAAGTTTTCGTGACAAAATGGAATATTCTAACGAAAAAAAACTGAATATGGCGGAATGTTATATCATATGCCATAAAAATTCAGTTCGTGCAGCTGAGAAATACTTTCACAGATATTGTAATCGTCGTCAACCTGCTCTATGTACATTTAGGAGGCTTTACGATAGTTTACGCAGATATGGACTACTAAACCACCAAAGGAACGTAATCAAAGTAACGAAACAGCACAAATAAATGTTTAGGCAATGGTAAATCAAAATCCATCTACATCAACTCGTGAGATTGCGGCAGAAGCTGGCACATCTCAATAAACTGTAGTTAAGGTAGTGAAAGCGCACAAGTTCCACCCGTACAAACTTTCATGCTGGAAACAAACATCAACGTATTTTGTTTTATACATGGTTTAGAGACATATGCCTTGATAATCCACAGTTTCCATTAAAGGTGATATGGTCAGATGAAACTAGATTTACTAAGTGCGGTATGTTCAATAGACACAATGAGCATATCTGGGCTAAAGAAAACCCTTTCCATGTAGAACAACGACGACCCCAGATAAAATTTGGTTTTAATGTTTGGTGTGGTATCATAGGGTCTACTATTCTTGGGCCTTTTATCTATGACGAATCACTTACTGGGGAGCGCTACTTGCATTTCTTGCAATACACTTTTCAAGACATGTTGCATAATTTGAGTTTGAGAACTCGTTTAGAAATTGGGTTCCAACATGATGGAGCACCTGCTCATAACTCGTTATTAGTAAGACAACACTTAGATAATATGTATCCAAACTCTTGAATAGGAAGAAATGGCCCACGCGATTGGTCACCCCGGTATCCCGATTTGGCAGTTATAGACTTCTATTTATGGGGTGCGCTAAAAAACAAAGTATACAAAAGAAAGTATAAGACAGTTGGTGACCTAAGGGAGGCGGTATTACAAGCAATTGAAGAAATTAATAGGCGGTCTGTGAGGAAAGCGATAATGTCAATCTTAAAAAGATGCAATTTTTGTCTAAATAACAATGGTGGACTTTTCGAACATAAATTGTAACCATTATTATGTACTTTAATTTCTTAAGTTTTTAGTAAGTACCTATTTATTTAGTTTTTTGGTTATATCTGATATACCTAATAAAAAAATTCAATGTTTTTTCGAATAGTTATTAATAAATCAATCTATTTCATGGCTAACTACGTTAAAAGTGAAAATAAGAGATAAAAGCATCCCTAACTCCGTTATTTTTATGATTAAATATATCGAGTATTATGTCGTTGAAAAACTCTAAAAATGTCCGATTTTTTGAGGTCATACCCAACTATGGTTTCCATTCAAAAAAAGATAGTTTGTGTCATATCTCGAAAACGAGAGCTGTCACGCAAACGAGGATATGACAATCATATTCGGGATACAATTCCCGTCAATTTTGATATTTACACTTTTTTATAAAATCAAAAACAAAGGAGCTAGAGGGATTTGACTAAATCTCCGCTAGTTTCCGAGATCCCCATACTGATCATCAAAAAAAACTCACCCTGTATATGTCAAACTAAATAATGACAAAAAAATTCCGATAAGTCAGTCACTTCTTCCCCAGAACTGTTGATAAAAATCCATTTAAAAAAAAACACGAACACACTGCACTTGTCAGTAACATACAACAACACTGACATTTTTTACGTAACCCCCACGACCCATACCGATTTATTATATTCCTCTCCATCTCCATCGTCAGAACGTGCGTACAATGATGATTAATTGACTCTCACACATATGCCCGAATGAAAATCCATCTTTTCCCAGACATACACTGTTCGCCTCAAAGTGCGTTCGTTTCGTTACGCTTTTCCAACTGGGGCACAATAAAAGAGCTCTTCCACAAAAGGAGAAACATAAAAAAAATGTTGCGTAACTGCTCCTGTCAGAGGTTACATGCAGTCGTAAAAAATAGACCCCTGTGTCCTGCGAATCGCAGTGGGCTCGTGGGGATCAAACAAACAAGCAAACAGTTGAATATAAAAAAGTCGAGCCGTTTGTTTTCCGTGTTTTGTGGGCCATTGTTCGCGATTCTCGATTGTTATCGGTGTTGGTTGATCCATTAGGGAGTGTACGTGATGATTGCTATCCTTGGTGAGTTTCTGGTAACCCTGGATCGCGGGGTGAATATATAAAAACATCAAATAAAAGATAGTAAAACGTCAAAAATGAATGGAGAATAAGCCATTTATAAAAAAACTTGTGTATTTGGTAGAATAATTTCTGTTATTTTAAAGTGTTTCATTTAATTGCCACACGACCTTTTAACGTATGCCCCCAATTATACATGCATCAATAGACGAGATGGCTTGTTAAATTGTTAAATGGGTAATATTGTCAAATGACACTCAACACTCATATCACGACCTTTTCAACACACTTCTAAAAAGAAGAAGGTTCTTAATACTTCAGTATTTGTGTTATACCGACTTGACAATACAATGTATGGCATCAAACTTCACTAAACCCCAAATATACTCCATACAAAAGGGTTTAGCTTCTGTGGGAGCCCTTGCCTGGTTATAAGGCCCGTGGTTGGCGACGTGGCTGCAGTTCACCATGAATTTTCTAACCGTAGGGGCTGTTTCTAACAGGACGGCTTTTTGTATCAGTTGGTAAAGATGTTCGTCCAGACCGAGGTATTTCAAATTGTTTAATAGATGTTTTGGGACTACTCCTGTTGTTGACATAACAATTGGTGCTGTTTCAGTGTTGTTCATGTCCCATTGTTTCTGTATTTGAAATTCTAAATCCCTATATTTGGCTATTTTTACAGCCTGCTTAATATTTATGTTATTGCTGTTAGGGATTGCTATGTCAATTAAGGTTGTTTTTCAATAGACTTTATCTACCAAAACTATATCTGGTCTATTGTGAGCAACAGTCCGATCGGTCAATATCGTCCGGCCCCAGTATAGCTTGTAGTTGTTATTTTCTAAAATAGATTCTGGTTTGTATATATAGTGGGGTGTTTTTACCGACTGTGATAGCTCAAGTTTAAGGGCTAGTTCCTGGTGCAGTATTTTTGCCACAGCATCGTGTCGTTCTTTGTATTCAGTTGCAGCGAACGCTTGGCAACCTCCTGTGATATGCTGGATAGATGCAGATGTTTGGTAACCATATCTGCATCGGCCGTTGTTGATAGAAGGGTCTTTAACGATGTACTTTAGATAGTTCTTGGTTCGAATTACTTGATCTTGGATTGCCAATATAAAGCCTTCCATTATAGGAAACATATGTCGACATAATCTTGGTTGACGTCATTTATACATCTTCCATGAAGGGCTTCTCTTTCCATTTGAGCAGTTTCTGATCAGTTATCTGGTGATATACTTGAACTTGTTGTTCTGTCAGTCGCAGAGGCGTTGAGTCATCAACCTGACATATGACCTGTGTAGTTCAGAAAATTCTGCTAGTTTCTGGAAATGATTACGCAAATTTGTTGATCACGTAACTTGCCTATATCTGCCAATCCTCTTCCTCCTTCATACCGTGGCAACGTTGTACGTTCGACAGAGCTCTTTGGATGGTGATTTTGAGCTTTTGTTAGTAGAACTCGAACTTTCCGTTGTAATTTTTCAATGTCAGTCTTGCGCCATTTAACTATTCCGAATGAGTAACTGAGTACTGAGCACGCATAGGTGTTAATAGCCTGAAACAGATTTTTAATGTTAAGCTTAGTTTTTGACAGTCGTCTACCCTTCTATAGAACTCTGTTGGTAGGTCTTTTTTCATGGAGGAGTGATCAATTCGTTGAGCCTGCTTTATTCCAAGGTATTTGTAAGTACGGCCTTCCTCCATGGATTCAATTGAGGTGCCATCTCTCATTTCGTAGGGCCCCTGCTATATTTTGCCTTTTACTACATTGATATTCGGCATTTGTCTAGACCAAATTGCATATGGATGTCACTAGAGAACCCTTCTACTATTTTAAGCATATGCAACGGTTGTTTCGTAGCTGCCATCAACTTTAAGTCGTCCATGTATAACAAATGGTTTATCTTTAGTGCTTGTACGTTATTGTGTTTGAGACTGAACCCAAAATTAGTCGCGTTCAGGTTGTGTGAGAATGGGTTCATGGCAAGGCAGAACCACAGCGGGCTAAGAGAGTCAACCCTGGAATATACTCCTTCTGATTGGGATAGAGTCGGTTTGTATCGAACAGTCGGCTTCATTCAGAAAGATTTTGGTTTGCCAGGTAGCCATGACATATTCTAAAAAGTTAACAATACAATTATTCACTTTATAGAGTTTCAGCACCTGAATGAGCCAATCATGTGGAACTGAATCAAAGGCCTTTTTGTAGTCCACATATGCCATGTAGAGATTTCGTATTTGTGTTATTTTTATTATTTTAATGGATGTTCACCGATTACTCGAAAACGAATGGAGGATCCTGAAGTGGTCCCATATTTTTTTCAGTGGCGTAGTTTATACCATTTTATAGAAAATCTATAAAAAATTGTCTTATATAGTAACCTTTGGCGAAGGCAATAGTATTAATAAAGAAAACAATTGTCACTGTAATAAATTGAAAATAGATTGGAATTAAAGCAAGATAAATGAATATTGTTTAAAAGTGAGTTCCATTATTTTTATTAATATTTAGAATTGTTATCAAACTATATTAGATTTGAAAACTGAATGAAATTGTACTATACTTATCAGTAACAATTGTATATTTTTAATCAAAATCGGATTTAGTATAAAATGTCACGGAGGACAACTGTCTAATTGTCCAAATGTCGATTCTGACTTCGTTGTCAATAACTTTAAAATATATATTGAAAATGTAAATTGCAATCGTTCGCAATACAGTGGGTCCACTTAGATTGGAATCAAATGCAAAACGTTCTTAATACATATAAATATTTAGAAAACAAGGTATTCTTTTTTTGTTCAGCAGTAAACAAGATTAGTCAAAATGTTGCTTAAAAATGAATTACCTAATTTTTAACAATACAGAAAAAGCTTATTAGATTTGAAAACTGCATCTAATTAAGCATTTATACCACCAAAAATTGTAAAATACATTTTCAAAAAACGAAAACCTAGATTAAAAAACTCAAACATAGCTTAACTAAAAAGCATGTATTTATTTGAAAACGTTTTGAAGTTATTTCATAATTCTGTCAATCAAATAGACTCTTGTGGTTATTTTCTCTTCGTACACTTATCCTTTAACTATCACCACAGGTAAATCTCTAGAGCTGTAAAATCCGGTGATCTAAGAACATGATTCATCTTCAGAAGAAAATTATGTTCAAATATTTTAGTACCTACAACGCAAGCAACAAGCGTCATCGAACGCAAAATAATTGTCACAGTTTTAAACAATCTGGAATTTTGTAATCAGTTGTATTACTTAATTCAGCATCAAGTAATGGCCAAACTGGTTTGGTTTACTCCTTGATGATGACAACTTAGAGTTGTTGAAACGTTGATGAGTGGTTAAAATAAAAGTTTGGTGTTAGGGTGCAAAACTGTGTTTTTACACTACATAGAACTCATCATGAAATCTGTGTTTGTTAAATGTCATAACTAATCACGTAATTTGTCAATAAATTGATGGTGAAAATAAAGAAATTAGTACCTACAATTATCTATCATGATAGGCTATCAAGAAGTAACGGATTATATAATCGAATTAATCCTGTAAGTATAGATCATAAATAAGAAATACTTCTTTTACTTCAATTACTTAAAAACTTCTTCCAACGATTTAACTGAATCGTTTATAGAATCAACTTTGCTAAGCAAGAAATTTGCCATCAATCTTCTCCGTTTACACGACACGCCACAAACTTCATTTGTAACCAAACAGTCTTCCCGAAACACCAAAAAAACGCTCTGGTTGAAATACTTACCTTTTTTCAATAAGTTATAGAAAACAACCTTATCTGCAGCAATCGTCGTATTATTTATTAATGCTATTAATAGATTCAGCACGGAACGTAGTAAATCGATGTCAGGTGTATTTCTTTCACGCTTCTCCCATTTCTAGATCTCGAATTCATTCGCCAACTTCTAATTAATGACGACGACGCTAAAAACCGAAGGCCGATTAGAATTCAGGATGGGTTCACGGGCTCTCGTAACATCTGTTACGAATTGTTTTGTAATTTTGTGGCAGGAATGAGGCTGAAAGGAACGGAAAAATAACACCTGATGGAATTTGCGGAATAAATTAGTGAAGGAATGGGTATTTCGGTAAGGAGATTAGATTTGATATTAAAGAGCGTTGACTTTAAGATTTGCTTTACCTGCGAAAAAGTGCATGCATTTACGAGGAGTGAATCAAATATGAACCGGACTTTTCTGTTTCTCGCCCTGTAGGTAATTCGAGTGGCGTGACGTCTCGATATATGTTAGGTAGGGATGTTAAGAAGAGGGGAGTTCGTCGGTTTGGCGAGGCGTAGTCGATGCGCTGTTAGTAGCATCATGTCAGAGCAAGAGGTGCATACGTCTGTTGCGCAACGTGTTGTTATCAAATTTTTGGCGCGGGAGGGCGTTAGACCGTCTCAAATTTTTTGTCGACTATCTGCACAGTTCGGCAATGAAACCCTTTCAAGGACCCAAGTGTACGACTGGCACAAAAAGTTTTCAGAAGCCCGAGAGGCAGTGTAAAATGAGCCTCATGCACGCCGTCCCACGACAAGCATCACTGAGGCGAATATCTACGCAATTCGTGAGCTGATTGAAGGTGACCGCCATCTTACAGTATTGGCAATTGCTGAACACGTTAGAATATTATACGGAAGTGCTGAATCAACCATTTCAGATGAGTTGGGTTACCGAAAAGTGTGTGCAAGATGGGTTCCTCGCTTTCTAAGGGAAGATCAGAAAGCAAACCGTCTTGCCGTATGTGAAAGGATGTTAGCAAGATATCGAGCAGAGGGGGATGAGTTTTTGAGACATATTGTCACCTGTGATGAGACATGGGTGCCTCATTATACCCCGGAGTCCAAACGTGCAAGCATGGAGTGGCGAAAACCTGGAGAGGCAGCACCGCGGAAAGCCAAGACTCGTCTTTCTGCAGGGAAAATTATTGCAACAGTTTTTTGGGATTCGAAAGGCTGATCGATTTTCTGCACGAACGAAGGTGTAGAAACGTTTGTGCGCAATTGGTTATCGACACGACCAGTTTCATTCTTTGAGAAAGATATTAAAAAACTTCCGATTCGGTGGGAAAAATGTATACATAAGAGAGGAGACTATGTAGAAAAATAATATGTATTAAAATTTGTATTGATCGTACCAATAAAATGTTTAAAACAAAAGTCCGGTTCATATTTGATTCACCCTCGTAGCTCAGCTCATTTACAGAGAAAAGACCGTTTAGTGACAGAATTAATATACTATTTTCGAGATTTTTCAAACCATTGAACGCAAGACAATATATTGTTTCTAGTCGAGAACCTTCATCACTTGCGCTCCCCTCAAGTGAAAAATCTCGAAAAGTTAGTATCGTAAATTCTTTGACAGGTTTTAGTAATCCTACGAATTTTTTTATGTGATTTCTATCCTAGAAATAGTAGTCTCTGCAAGCTAGATTTTCCTGAAACTCCTGAATGTCGAAGTTCAGTTCGCGATAAAATATTAAATTCATTTAGTGTTCTCGTTTGAACATAAAAAATGGCTGGTAACCGAAGTCCTCAAAAAATGTATCTCTCGTCATGTCCAATTCTAAATAATACAATGACATATACTATATCATTAATTCATTTCGTTTTATGAAAATGTTAATATCTGTTTCATTAATTGCTTTAAAATACTTTATCTTACAGGAAATATCTCCTTCATGCATTACAGAGAAGAACAATTGTATTCATCTTTGCATTTTAGTGTATATATATATATATATATATATATATATATATATATATATATTTATATATTTGTTTTTAAGTTTTCGCGGGCACTAAATGTATTAGATGGTTTCCGGGAATTCATCCGCGTAGTTGATAACTAAGCCAATAACCAAGGCTTATTTACCGTATGTCAAGGGTACCACGGACAGTATTGCAAGAATTCTACGGAGACACAATATCGATACTATTTTCAATACAGACAGAAAAATAAGCACGGTATTGAGGACTCCGAAGACGAGGATCCCTTTAGAACAAACAGGGAGTGTACGAGATTCCATGTGCAGACTGTCATAAAACCTATGTGGGGCAAACTAACAGAAGAATTCAAGCTAGACGTGATGAACACCAGAATGCAGGAAAAAACCACATACATTGCGGAACACGCCACCACGACGTCACAGTGAATAGACTTTGAGAACACCAGAGTACTGGCAAATATAGAACACCCGAATTCAAGACTCGTAAGAGAGGCAATTGAAATAGCGAAGAGGCCTCACAGTCTAAACGCACGCAATGAAATCCAGATTCTATTAAACATCGTACCGGCCCGGACCCGTCCAATAACAACTCAACCGGAAATAACAAATCAGCAGGCGGGAGGCGTGCTCACTGAGCGCCCAGGGCCAATCACACGCAGCCGTTCACTGTGCCAACCAATAGGCGCCGAGCCGCGACTATATAACACCGTGCGCGCTCCTGAAAATATCAGTAGAAGCGAAAGCAGAAGGCTACGAGAATTATGCGAACCGACCTGAAGAGGGCAGATGTGACTCTGCCGAAACGTCGTCATTTTACCATCGATCCCGGCAGGGCTCAGTTATCAACTACGCGGATGAATTCCCGGAAACCATCTAATATATATATATAAGTTTCAAAGTGTGTGTGTGTGTGAGAAGAAGACGAAATGAATGGAGTCGCCGCAAGGTAAGTAAGATTTGTTTTATTATCTCATCCTTGAAAAAGCCCCTTATAAGTGTGGGCCAAAGGTCGGAAAACTTTGTTTATATGCTGGCTTCAGATATATAAATAAATTAATTCGAAAAAATGACGGGAACCAAATCGGAAAAAGCAGAATCACCTATGATTCTGACCGCAAAAAACTACGTTCTCAAAGTAATTAATCACCATATATATAGGAAAAATAAAGCGAAAACCCTAGTAATATTTTCAAGGGACCAATTATAGAAATAAAAAATAAAATATTTAAATTTTTGCAAAGGTATGTAATATATCAAATAAGAGATCATATTTATGAAGAATTTAACTATATTTTATTTATACTTTTAAAATAAGTTGTTTGAAAGGTATAAATGAAAATATACAAAGTCGAAATTGGAAAATACGGTCTCACTTGAATATTTACGAAAATTAATTGAACAATACAAAAGTAAATTTTTGTCATACACATCATATTATATATCAAATGAAAGATCTCGTTTTTTCCATATTAATAGAACAATTTATTTCAAATTTAAAATATTAACGAAATTATTACTGAACCTATTGAGCCTAAAATTTTCAAAAAATTGGAATATAGGGCCAGATTTGAACTTTACAGGACAAATAAAGCGAGAGGGCCAAGTTGGGCTAAAAAATTATGAACGATTTTAACGAAAGATGTTCTTGTACATTTATATGCTGTGATAGTTGATACCCAAACTGTCAGGTCAGTTGTTATATATATATATATATATATATATATATATATATATATATATATATATTGAGAATTACTAATATACATAAGTCTACCGAAAAAAACTGAATAAATAAATTGTCTGCTTTTAATTCAAAAGTTTTAATCAGAGGAATTTGTAGCAAAGGTGTAATAAATTCAGCCAACCGTCAAGAATCACATGAATTACCTTTAATACATATCATTACTGGTCAATCTTATTAAACACTTGACTCATTTCATGATAAGCATAATACATAGTTGCGAAACTATTCCTACATATCGATTTTGATAACCAGGTTTTCTTAGAACTATTTGCTGCAATTAAAATGCTACCGTACAACATATGTTGATATACTTGATTTATGCGTTCCAATAGGCACTGTAAATCCCAAATTGACAGCTGCTACTGTTGAAAGAACTGACGTATAGATAATAATTGTAAATAGTTTCATTAACGTACCGCCAATTAGAGAATTGTTGAGGGAAATGGGAATTTCAATTTCTAAATTCCACATCATTTTTTAGATTCATTACTGGTAGTTTCACAAACTGATGAAGCTAGTTTTCGTAAAAGATTTCTTGAAGACATATTTTGTAAAGCGGTTTTAGATGCTCACTGAATTTTTGTCCTCACGTATATTGCAATGTTTGCAACAATTCTGAGCGTGTAATTTCTGTACAACAATTTATAGAGCAAAATTTAACTCATTTTTGGGCATAAAATTCAACAGCAATTCGCTTATACAATCACGTCAGTAACAGTTTATAGAAAATTGTTGCTAAGATGCTAGCAGCAAATGCGTAGAAGTAAACAATTTAAATAATAAAAACCTGCAAAAAATAGGAATTTCTTTTGTTTTTTTGCTTATATAATGACTCTCAAACTCTGAAAGAGAAAGTGTGAACGCATGGGGATCCCGATAAGAAATGAATACATGTACACACTAAGCTTCGCGGATGATCAGGTGGTCATGGCGCAAGACGAGGAAGACCTTAGCTTCATGGTTAGAAAACTCGAGGAAGAATATACGAAATGGACTAGAAATAAACTTTAATAAAACAGAACATCTAGCAACTACAGAAGAAACAGTAAAAGACCTAGAGATAGACGAAAACCGACAAATAAAAGGGACAGAAAAATTTAGATACTTTGGATGACAAATTTCAAAGTACGGGACAACGGAGGACGAAATAAATAGCAGATTAGGACAAACAAGAGCATGTATCAAATAGCTTAATCCAGTGCTTTGGGACAGACACATAAGAAAAAACACACAAACAAAAATATTCCATACAATAGAAGGGAGCATCATAACTTATGGTGCAGAAAACTGAATACTAAATAAAAGAAATAGAAATAAAGTAATAGCCACAGAAATGGAATACTGGAGACGTAGCTGTAGACTTACAAAAATGGATAAATGAATAGAGTCCGAATGAAAAAATTAAAAGAAAAATGGCCGTGACTAAGGATGTTCTCGAGTATATAGAGGAAAAAAGATTAGTTTGGTACGGACATGTCAGAAGAGCGGACACGAATAGATGGGTATCGAGAGTAACGGATTGGAGTCCCATAGGAAGGAGGAAAAGAGGAAGACCCAGGAGATAGTGGAGAGACGAAATAGACGAGGCGATGGAAAGACGAGATCTACAGGAGGGAGAATGGCAGGATAGAAAAAGCTGGCGACAATGGTTGAGAATGGGGAGACAGCGACAGCTGTAAAACCCTGGATATATATATATATATATATATATATATATATATATATATATACATATATATCCAAGCATAAATTTCTCAAATACTAATTTTCTCTACAACCGTTTTAAATCAAATTAAAATTCACGTTTCCAGTTGCAATATAAGTCAGTGTTACTTTTATGTTTATTAGGTAAATATCTAAATGTGCTGGTATTCTTACTATATTCTTCAAATTCTAATCGGTTAATAGCATTTTTTAGAACAAGTAGGTACATAGAAAAATGGGAGACTACCTTTATTTTCTAATTCATAGGTAAATTTAATAGTGTGAAATTTATTAATAAGATATAAGACAAAATCATTAATATTAAACTAATTCGTATCAAAAACAGCAATTGTATCTTCCACATACCTTATCCATACCCTAGGAAAATATTAAGAGTCCTTCTTTGCCTCAACTTCGAATCTGTCCATAAACAAATTAGCCAGGAATGGAGACAAGGGATTCCCAATTGCCGTTCCCTCTTTCTGTTCATAAAAGCTGCCCAAAATTGAACACAATTTTGGTTCTGCACAATTTTGTGAGGGAAATATTATTGATTTCTAGCCCACAAAATCATATTGTTGAAAATTCTCATGGAGGCTATCTTTTTAGCAAAAAATGAAAATAATAGGGATTTCATTCGCTATTCTTATTCCTCACATTCTTCACAATTTCGATAACTTTAACCGTCGCGACAACATCTGACAGATTCGCCGTTTCCAGCGTATACATTATTAATAGAATAGAAATTCTTTTAATGCCAACATAATAAGCTCCTTATAAAGCTATTCTGCATTTTAAGGAATTTCTTATGATAAGAATTCTCGTCAATATATCTCGGAAATGATAAGAATGTTTTCAATCCCAGACTGTTCCGTCAGATTCGTTAACTACTTGCCATCAAATGATGTATTTTATTCCTTATATTATTAACGTTGTTCGCTGTTTGGTGTTCGCGCGGATTATACGAGTTGTTAGGAAAGGAAATGTTAAGATATAATGGTTTATAAGGTTCGTAAATAAGAAATAGGGCAATGCCAACGAATTATTGTGTTATGTTTGTCAAATTTCAAACTGTTGTATTCCCTGAAGTTAGTACAAATATCAAATATGAGTTTTGGACAAACGTATAAACTGTATAAGATAGTTAATTTCTTGTGCCATATATTTGCTGTTAAATTTTGCCCATATCGACAAGTGAAGATGATGATATTTAGTTACTTAAACTACCAATATATGACTCTGGAATACGATTAAATTAGCAAACAGTAATGAAAGAAGTAGGAGAAGGTAGCCTGTGGTCGTCAGTATATTTTCTTCAAATTACTGCACATTTAACAATAAATTTTACACTCAAAATACTGTTTTAACAATGGGCTCCCCATTGCGTCCATTGATGGCAGAGATTTTTATGGCACACTTAGAAGAAACTATCATGTCCTCCACCTTCTCTCAAAAATATATAAAGTTCTCGTACAGGTATGTGGATGATGTTTTAGCCTTTTTCACAGGTATTAAGAGACAATTACACTCTTTCCTATCATTTCTTAACAATTTACATCCCAATAAAACCTTTACCGTGGAAACTGAAACTAAAGTAAAATAATACCATAGAGGTTAACATCTATAGAACACTTTCACCGATACTACAATTCTATCAGCGATTCACAGATCTTACACATTGCCTCTCTCTGAGAATAATTTAAAAATTGATCTGAAAAGTATTAAATTAATAACCCGTAACAATGACTATGACCAAGAGTTGATTAATACTACTAGTTCAATGATTAATATATTCCAATCTATCGACTGTGGACAAGCCATTAAAATACGTTTGTCTCCCTTACATATTTTGGACACCTGAGCGACAAAATTGCCAAAATGTTGTCCAAACACATCAAGTCAGTTTTCTAAAACACTATACAAACTTAGTAATCTTTTATTCGATGCTAAAGACAGCACAGTTAACAAATATCTAAATTCTCTGGAGTTTATAAACTTTCATGTTCGGAATTCAACAGTTTTTACGTTGGTATGATATGGAGAAACTTCACCGCCCGCTACGCTGAGCATTTTCGATCATTTAGATATAACAAAACAAACTGAACATTGGCAAATCACTGCTCACAAACAGGTCATTCCTTCCCAAAATTAACAGATACATAAATTATTCATGTACACAATTTTAAACGAATAATCACCATTTTAGAATCAATTGAAATTTTCAAGAGTATTAACGACTCATTATCCTTGAATTTAATAAAATAATGTAAAGTTTAATATTTCAAACGTATTTTTTTAATTTTTAGTCTCATAACGATGTCTGTAGGATTTATAATTAAAAAGTTTACTTCTTGTTTGCATAACCTTTCCATTTCATTACAGCAAGTTCTATTACTGCCCACTAGATGGCAGTAGTTAATAGACGAATTTTAGTTGAGAACAGTGACAAAAGTCAACAAACGGGAAAATTCAACTTAAGGAATTGTATTGTCATCGGCCTTTGACACATTTGCCAATTATCAACTTAGTTGGTGAAAATTACGTGGAAAGTTTCCGTTACATAGATAGACACTCGTACATATGAACCTAATAAAAGCGTATTAAAATATGAGAAATATGCGGGTTATTTTTTTTTTTTTTTGGGCAATAACACCACAATCGTGGTATATAAACAAAGTAATTTGGTCAAGTGAGAGTTGGACTCGCATACTTAGGGTTCCGAACCACCTTCAAGATTCGAATATTCCAGTTTCAGACAAGCAGGGAATGAGTGCATTTTCTTATATTTACCCTAATATCTTTTAAAGGAAGCGTTTTAAATTTATAAAAAATATACACTTTGATTTTCAACACATAGACTTTTTATTTTATCTGCTTTAGGATTCGTTTGATTTTTATCACAATACATATGTATTTAATTTTCTAAGTTGGCCCCCAAAAAGTAACATTAGAGGTTTATTTTACTAATAAACTTGCAGAGATGCCTTTTATATTCTACTCTCTGAGTTTTGAGGCTCTGTAGATTGGAAGAAAAAGGGCAAAATAGGTCAAAGTTTAAATTATAAATTATTAAATCTGTTATTCAAGTTATTTAAAAATATAAATAAATTACATTTTTCAAAATTTAAATAGTGTAGTTTCTAAAGTGGGAATTAAGTCGATGTTTAATATTTTTGTTAATATCTCTTATACAAATGATTTAAAAATATGATATATTTGTAATTCACATCATGGGCCTTTTATCTGATATATTAAATGATGCGTTTGAAAATTGAATCTTTATTTTCCATTTAATTGTATAATTTGTCCCAAAAATTACTATGGGGTTTTCTAATAATTATTTTCCATTTAATTCTATTATTTGGGGGCCAAATAATAGAATTAGGAATTTTTTTCATATTTTTCCTATAAATAAAAAATGAGGTATTAGAGTTTGAGGAATAACGGGGAGAGTGGGTAATTTTTCTTAAAATTTTTTTAAATATATTTTAAAATATTCATTTTAAAAAAATTAAAAAAATATATTTGTATTCGTCATAATGAGCCCTGGGATTTGATATATTACATGACCCGTTAGAAACAATAATAATTCTCCTTATTTTTCCAGTAAAGTTCAGGTGAGGGGCTATACCTCCATTTTTTTATATTTTTGTTAATATCTTTTAAGTAATTTATTTTAAAAATATGAAAAAATATAGTTGTTTTCTTTGTAATGAGCCCTTTCATTTGATATATAACATGACGTAAAGGGAGGGGGGTATATTTTCGTTAATATCTTTTTATTTTATTTTTTTAAATATGAAAAAAATATATTTGTGTTCCTCAGAATGAGACCTTTCATTTGATATATTACATGATGCGTTTGAATTTTTTTTTTATTTTTAATTTTTTATTTAAGTCTATAATTTGCCCCCCAAAATTAATATTAATGGTTTCTCCTTATTTTTCCTGTAAAGTTCGGGCAACGTTCTATATTTCTTTTTTTTATTTTAGGCTCAGTGGTTTCGGAGATCAGGGGGGGGACGGTCGATTTTTTTAGTTTTTCCCCCAGAAGTACCCCAAAATCAAATTTTTTTCTTTTACGATATGTACTCCTGATCGGGTCACCAAACTGTATATTGATGCCAAATTTCAACCTCTTCCGTCCAGTAGTTTAGGAGAAAATGGCTGTGATGTGACAGAGGCAGAAATCCTGAGTGATATTATAAGGGTATCCGTATAAAAACATAAAAATAATCAAGAATATGCCACAAACAACGTTTAGAAGACAAATATGTGGGTGATACGACTGTATTATTTTTCTGTCGGAATCAATACATCGAAATACACACATATTACTTAAAATTATTGAAAAAGTTGTTTCATTGCTGGCCTCTGTAATTAATCATCCATCTGTACATTTATGGTTGTCGGTTACAAAACATAATTATACCCTTCCTCAATTCCAGCATCGCAATACGAGAAATGCGACCCTTATATGTGATTCAGTTATAAATCTTAAAACGTGTCAGAATCAAAACAGCAGACTAACGTCCTGGAAAACGGATCCCCACGCCACGAAACCTGTTCATTTCCACTGCCTATTGGTCAAAATATTCATCCCCTAAAACGTATCCGACGATTATCCTTCGTAACGGTACCGTGATAAATTATCCTGAATAATTGTAATGTCATCGGTCGTAAATCTGGGAAACACGAGATTTTATTTTAATTCCGTGAGAATGCCCAAAAGGAATGGCTCCCCGCATTTCCCTGGAGCTCTCGGTGATGGATAACGAACCGTGTTGTAGTTTCTCAGCTTCAAATGAGTACACAGATCGTTTCAATACCGCAAAATGTATTGCTGTTTCCAGAAATATTTAGTTTTCTGCGTATATGAATTTTGTGCAGTATATGTGAGTGAATTTATGTCCTTAACTACCGGTGTTCCTCAGGGAACAATACTTGGACCTCTGTTGTTTATATTGTATGTGAATGACCTTCTAGAAGATATGACTGATAACACCATCTTTACTTACGCTGATGATACTGTGATAATAACTTATGACAAAACTTGACAAGGTGTAGAATCAAAAATGAATCACTGCCTCAATCAAATATCAGAATGGCTAGCCTTAAATAAATTATCCTTGAATATAGATAAAACAGTTTATATGCTTTTCGGGAATCGATGCGACAGTTTAGCACATTCTATTGACGTTCATATAAACGGAAAGAACGTACATAAGGTGAATCAGTTCAAATATTTATGTGTCATTTTTTATCCTCATCTAAAATAGGACAAACATATTGAATACATTATAAGAAAAACAAATATTTGGTTTTTATTTTTTATAAAAGATCCAGATATATGGACACTGAAACATTGAGAATGGTTTATTACGCTCTGTTCCATAGTAGAATCAATTATGGCAATATAGCATGGGGAGAAGCCTATGACAATAATCTTAACCTGCTGCGACGGTTATTATAATAATATAATTATAATTTAACTATAATCTATACTATTATAAAATTGTATAAATGTGAAACAAGAGAAGTCTATATACTTATTTTGTTAGGGTTCAGTACATACAATATACGCATACCCTTATAATATCACTCAGGATTTCTGCCTCTGTCACATCACAGCAATTTTCTCCTAAACTACTGGACGGAAGAGGTTGAAATTTGGAAGAAGGTATAGTTTGGTGACCCGATCAGGAGTACATATCGCAAAAGAAGAAATTTTGATTTTAGGGGTACTTCTGGGGGAAAAAACTAAAAAAAATCGACCGTCCCCCCTCCTGATCTGCGAAACAACTGAACCTAAAATTTTGAAAAACATAGGAAATATAGAACGTTGCCCGAACTTTTCAGGAAAAATAAGGAGAAACCGTTAATATAAATTTTGGGGGGCAAATTATAGAATTAAATGAAAATTCTAAAGTTATGTTTGATATAAGTGGATGTAGTGGTACAGTTTTAGTAAAAAAACTAAGTTAATGTCATAATATTAATTATGTATAAATCTGCATCTCTTCTTCTTCGTTTTCCTCTTGGCAGAGAAGTCGTGATCAAAGTTTTAATCATTTGGTTACACGTCTAACCATTTCTCGCTGTGTTTCTTTGTTGTAGGCGCTGAATGCAGCTTGTTTTATTGTTAAAGCACTGGGTGCCCTTGTTTGGCCTATCCAGCATGTTGAGGACTTACCTCTGAGCATGATTCCTTCCAATCGCCTCTAGACTATTAAATGCTCTAGGTTGTCCTCATCTCTTCTCTTAAGGTTACCAAGATATCCAGGATCCAGGTTTGCACTACATTATATAGCCTTTTGGGGTTCTTTGATTTCTAGAACGATGGTAACGCTCTAGGCAGACGCCTCTCGGGAATTTGCTTAAATGCATCACAATCTTGTATGCAGCCAATTTTGGAACGTTTACTCTATGATGAGCATGACCAACGAAAATTACCACTTTTACCCCCTGGAACTATCCTCGGTTATCACTTTACTGGCGCCTGTCTAGAAACCTGATGTAGTTCAGGAATTGAACTTAATATGTCCATGTTCTCGATGACGAGCAAAAACCGGTTCTATTTCTTAGCCTATAATTATATAGAGAATGAATCTCTTCCTTCTTTTGTATCTCGATTAATAAAAAAATATATATTTTGATATGTTAGTTTTAAATACCTCGAAAGAAGCGACAGACACAATCTCGAAATAGCTCGACGATTTGACAAATCCGGGATTTTTGCCGCGGCGAGCATATCCGCTTATTTGAATACTCAGTTACTATATTGGCTTGCTATCCCTTCGATTTTCCATCGAGGATATGCAATTCCCTTGTCGATATGCAGATAGCACCTCTACTTATTACATGTTCGCAATTCTGATCATATATTCCTTACAGGAATATGATACTCGGCGTCGGTAATACTGTTTGCTGTCTGCGTAATCACACTTTAATAGAGCTAGGTGCTCTCTCAGACGACGATATTATGGGTGTCGTCTGGATTGACTCTGAGGTTGGAGATGTTGATATTCTGTAGCACTGTGTTTATATGTAGAACGTTTTATTTATTTATTTTTGTTTTAAAAAAGATACTGTGATACGAAAGCAGTGTAGTTAGTTTAATTTAAAATAAACCACAAGCATGGTTTTGAATGAGTAAATAAGCTATGCCGAATCGAGCATAAAATCGACCAAAAATACATGTAATTTCCCATAAGAGATTCTAATGTCTAAGTGCTTCTTGAGAAATAACACCACAGTTTAAAGAAAATTGCTGTGTATTCCAAACGTTTCGGGTTCTAGATCAGACCCTACGGATTACAAAGGCACAATTCTAAGATGTAAATTAAAATATTTGACAATGTGTATTATTTCATTTTTGACGTAACTAAGAGAATTTAATTTGTAATATACAGGGTAACACAGAAATTTCTAAAGATCATATAATCATAAAGTTCTTTTCAAATTGGAAGAATTTAAAAGGGAGATCTGAATTTTATGTGGCGCTCCTAGGTGCGATTTTGTTATTTCGCCAAAAATGCGACCAAAGAACTTTGTTGATTCAGTGATCCCATTAAAATCATAAGGGAAAACCTAGGAAAAAACCTTATGAACTATCCCGATATTGGGTTATTCACAAGGACATAACCATTAGCAATTTCTTCCTTAATCATCGGCAACCAGGAACGACTGAATTCTACGGAGATAGTAGCGATACAATCGTTTTCATTTAACAAAATTAAAGCAGACTCTTTTAGTTTTCTTTTGGTGTTGTGTTCTTCTTTGTGTAATATAACTGAATTTTGAAACTGTATTTTATGACCAAGGTCCCAAGCATGTTCACAAATTTTGGATTTTTCAAATTCGTTTTTTTCTGTAAATTTTGTGTTCGTTTATTCGAAAATTCAGAGGTCTAGAGGTTTCTCCGATATAGAATTTATTCTTTTGAGTTGTGTTATTTGGTTTGGTTTTTGATATAACTGATTTTAGTGTATTTCTTGTTTTAAATGATGTTTTGATATTATATCTGTTTCCCACTGTTTTTAGTCTTTCTGATAGACCCTGTATGTATGGTATAGTTATTGTATTAAAGTGATTATCTTGGGAGTCAGTGTTGCTTGGTGAAGTTTGATGTTGGTTGTTAGGGATTGTTTGGTATTCCATTTTGTTTAACTCGTTATTAATAAATTTATTTGGGTAATGATTGGCAGAAAGTACATTTTTTATAAACGTTTTTTCCTCATTGAATTTATTGATATTAGAACAGTTGGTTTTTGCTCTGTCATATAGAGTTTTAATGATACCACTTTTTACGTTTATGAAAAATGTACTTTCTGCCAATCATTACCCAAATAAATTTATTAATACGAGTTAAACAAAATGGAATACCAAACAATCCCTAACAACCAACATCAAACTTCACCATGCAACACTGACTCCCAAGAAATCACATTAATACAATAACTATACCATACATACAGGGTCTATCAGAAACACTAAAAAGAGTGGGAAACAGATATAATATCAAAACATCATTTAAAACAAGAAATACACTAAAATCAATTATATCAAAAACCAAACCAAATAACACAACTCAAAATACAAAAAATTTCATTTATAAAATCCCGTGTGAATGCAATAAATTCTATATTGGAGAAACCTCTAGACCTCTGAATGTTAGAATAAACGAACACAAAAATTACATAAAAAAACGACAATTTGAAAAATCCAAAATTTGTGAACATGCTTGGGACCTTGGTCATAAAATACAGTTTCAAAATTCAGTTATATTACACAAAGAAGAACACAACACCAATAGAAAACTAAAAGAGTCTGATTTAATTTTGTTAAATGAAAACGATTGTATTGCTACTACCTCCTTAGAATTCAGTCGTTCCTGGTTGCCGATGATTAAGGAAGAAATTGCTAATGGTCGTGTCCTTGTGAACAATCCAATATCGGTATAGTTCATAACGTTTTTCCTAGGTTTTCCCTTATGATTTTAATGGGATCACTGAATCAACAAAGTTCTTTGGTCGCATTTTTGGCGAATGCACTATCTTATAACAAAGTCGCACCTAGGAGCGCCACATAAAATTCTGAAGATCTCCCTTTCAAATTCTTCCAATTTGAAAGGAAGTTTATGATTATATGATCTTCAGGAATTTCTGTGCTACCCTGTATATTACAATTAAAATTCTCTTAGTTACATCAAAAATCAAATAATACACATTGTCAAATATTTTAATTTACATCTTAGAATTGTGCCTTTTTAATCCGTAGTTTCTTAACCATTGACAACGGGGTCTGATCTAGACCCCGAAACGTTTGGAATATACAGCAATTTTCTTTAAACTGTGTTGTTATTTCCCAAGAAGCACTTCGACATTGAAAAATATGCCACAAGTATCATTGAGAAAATAAAGAGATTCTAAGTTAAAATTAGCGAATATTTACCCCGATGACCTTAAAATCTCCAACGTGAGCGGGCGGTTTAGGGGTGAGAAACGGCGTAATTAGTGCCATTTAGGCGTAACGTGGGGGTCTCAACATCATTTAGGGGTGTATTCTTCATATTTAAGGTTCTTTTGGCATTTGGCGGGGGTGAAATTCAATCGAGGGTGTCATTTGTTCTGCGAATAAGGAGGCCGCATTCTCGGACCGTGGTGAAGCGAATAGAACTGTGGGGGCTCCAAGTAGGGCTACTGGGACGTATTGAAGACAGTTGACTAGGGCTGTGATGAGGGCTCCGACTAGAGGCTACTGCAGCAGATTTTTGAGTGGGGCCGCATAGAGGTTAGGGTGATGATACGATTTAAGTTAAGCTACTATTAGAGGATAGGTTAGGCTAGAGCTGAGTGAGTGTTGGTTGAGGTGCCATCTTGTGGCGGCCTCTTTAATTTAAACAGTATTGCGGCACCATCTCGCGGATGCGGCGTTCATTGAAACGTTGTATTTTGGGTTGCGTGTATCGCAGGGGCGCGCGCCATCTGTTGTTGGTAAATGTAAAAGTAGTCTCCTAAAGCAATAGTGGAAGCCGTTACCTTGTGACAGTCAATCATTATGATCAAATACAAACTATTTACTTTGTTTTCTACCACTTACTTCTCTCTTGAATAGAGACGTTTAAAACATGACTATAATTCTGACAGAGGCTCGTGCCATTTTCAAACGACGAAACATAAGCTCATGAAAGATCGACAAGATGCATGTTATCAGGTAAACTTATTTCAAGTATTATTTGAATACATTAATGGGATTATCTATACAGGGTGTCCCAAAAGTCCCGGAATGGCATTTTATATCGGCGGGAACGCATTTTACAGAAAAATGTTTCAAACAAAACTTATAGGATTCGTCCCTGGCTATCGAACTGTGACCTTTAATTTTACCTTGATTTTGAACTTCAAGGTCATTTCAAGGTCAAGTCGATTTTTTCAAATGGGACAACGTATTTCTGACCTCGGAAGTGGAAAGATCGGAACATTTTACGTTTAAATATGTCCTTGACCATTTTTAAAACTTGACCTCTGGTGGTCAGTAAAGGTCAAGTAAAGGTCAAGAACAACTTCGTTGCGTAGCTCGTCAAATATGGGTTTAAAAATTTTTTTCAAGAACTAAGGTTTAGGATTTTTCCACGGCAATGCGATGCTTAGTTGTTCTTGACCTTGACTTGACCTTTACTGACCACCAGATGTCAAATTTTAAAAATGGTCAAGGACATATTTGAACGTAAAATTTTCTGATCTTTCCATTTCCGAAGTCAGAAATATGTTGTCCTATTTGAAAAAATTGACTTGACCTTGAAATGACCTTGAAGGTCAACGTCAAGGTCAAATTCAAGGTCAAAATTCGATAGCCAGGGACGAGTCCTATAAGTTTTGTTTGAAACATTTTTCTCTAAAATGCGTTCCTGCCGAGATAAAATGCCGTTCCGGGACTTCTGGGACACCCTGTATATAAATAGGCAAAGACAAAACGGTTAGGTACCATTTTCTCCTCTGTCTCTCAACCGAATTCCTTTATCTTTGTTTTGATAAGTAGTAATTGACATTATTTATGTTCATACTGTCAAAGCCAAACAAATAAGAGGATCAGTGACGCCAAATTGCTTGGAAAGAAAATCGTAAGGTGAATTGACTCATATGTAAAAGACGAATTAAATTAAACTAAAAAGTAACAAATTTTGACACTTTCCTGATGTTATTCTACATCGTCATGCTATCGAAATAGAACCCAGGAAAATTTATATTACATAATAATGGCGATTCATTGGACTGTCGCATGTTTGCAACTTGCTTAGTAAATATGGCTTGTCTACTAAAATAAGACTTATGTTACAATTGATGAATTTATATCTCATAATATTTTATTAATTTTAATGTTATACTTTCAATTTAGAGATTCTTTTTAACCGACTTCAGAAAGAAAATTCGTCTGTATCTATGGTTTTTTTATGTTTGTTCACCGATTACTCGGAAACGGCTCGTGGAATATCGACCATTTTACTGGATCCTGTTTGGGGGGATAGCGAAGTGGTCCCATATTTTTATTAAAATAGCTTTTACTGTTTCTTAGAAAATGGGGAAAAACTATTTTTACCTATTCTCATATACTCTATGCCATGGTGAAGGAGCCGGTATTATTATAAAATTTGAAAAATTTTATTCAGAACGTGGGACAAATTGAAAAGAAATTGGATTAATTCCGTGATATCTCAAAGTGGTCAGAAATTTTTTTCAAATCTTGCATCGCAACTTTTTACCTATTTTCTTATATTCTATGTCTTGGTGGAGTCGCCGGTATTATAAGATTAGATGGAGTTACTGGTATTAACTATTCGGAACTTGGGGTAAATTGTAAATAAGATGAATTAATCAAAATCAAAATAAGTGTCAGTTAATATGAATATACAGTGTGTATTCATAAATCAAACAATTTCTTTTTATTCATAAATTTAAGAGAAAAAAGTTACTCTTCACAAACAGTTTTTTTACATGGTCTATAACATAAACAGTAATCATTCCATGTCAATTTTTATTAACTGTAGACAAGGTTTGTCTTCAAAGAGGGCTTTTAATTACAAATTAAAGTACCTTCATTTCTGTTAAGATATAAATTTGATATCAAATAGAAATAATCTAATACTATGATACGAACAAGGTTTGTTTATATATATATATATATATATATATATATATATATATATATATATATATATATATATATAATTGAGTTCTGGAAAAAAGGCTCTAACGATTTCGCTAAATTTTCTTATTTAGAAGTTTCAATGGATAGAAATCGATTGGTTAGGGTCTCATATTTGGGAAAATCGTTTTGCAAGAAATTAAATAACTAAAAAAGTTATTGACAGTTTGCGACAATCAAGATAGCTGATTTGTAATTTAAAGGTGTTCAGTACAGGGTGATTTGGTAACCTACGTAAGAGTGAGATTCGTCTTGTAAAATTTCTTTCAATACAGGGTGATTTGATAGAGAAACTGCTCTTGTAATCATTTTTTCAATACAGAATGTATTTGTATGTTCCGAACAAGTAACTATTTAATGCCTACCTGATATTTTCCTTTACACCTGGAGATTTCAAGTTTTCAAAGTGATAAAATTTCCGAGGCGGGCGATTTTTGGGTGAGTAAAATCTTATGAATTTGCATATTAATTTCACGTATATAAATATAAATTTGTGATGTAAAAATAAAATTATATAGGTTAGTTATTAAAATGTTAGGTGATCCATAAGATTTGCTCTGCAAGATTGTTAAAATATAACGTCGATTGTAATTATATCATACAGGATGATTAGTAAAAAGCAAGAAAAAATAATTATATAAGGTAGCTCATAGCAGTTGGAAATTAATGATAGCTGACATACAGGGCGGAGTACAAATATTGTTATGAAGAATAGTTAAAAAAATGTTAATAGAATGTTACAGCTGTAGGATAAATCATTAACAATTACAGCCATTGCATCACTGAAAATTGTAAAATAAATACATTTAAAAAAAACGACTTCTAAAGAAAATTAACTAAAAAGCATAAAATAATATTTTGCTACAATTAAATACTTTTTATGAAGTCGGTGCCAATTTGAACGGCGAAATTGCGAAGTATAACTCATCAATGTACCTCACAAAATATTTTCACATTCACTTGGCACCGACTTCATAAAAAGTATTTAATTGTAGCAAAATATTATTTCATGCTTTTTAGTTAATTTTCTTTTGAAGTCGGTTTTTGTTTTTTTTAATGTATTTATAATTTTTACCGTATAAATTTCATATAATTTGGATACGATTACAAAATATATGAATTAATGCACTGATTGTAATATTCAAGACAAATAGTTAGATCTGGCAGCAAGAAACTTATGGCTAACTTTGATGTAGCGCCTTGATTTGAATTTTGACATTTCAGAATATTGTTTGGTGTAAGATTACTAGAACACTTTGGTAAAGTTAAGTTGTAAATTCAATGTGTAAAGTTCAAGATGTCATCTACATTAGCTGCGAAAAGTTTTTAACAAATGTAAGTATTACTTATTTATCATTAATTAACAGCAGGTGCTTATATTTCTTTATATATTCCATACAAAACAGAATAGTCATTGCGTACTATGTGTTTCATTTAAGTTAGTGAATTTTAATTGAATTTTGGTTGAAGGTTTATTAATGTGTACTTATGTTTTCTGCTTACGAACTGAAATCGTTAACTGTGAAATGCCTGATTAAAGGTTCTATTTCGTATTATTTCTTACTTTAAGACTATTGAAAATTTTCGGTATCAAATCAAAAAATATTTTTGAAAAATGCAGGTATTAACTAATATTTAAATATTACATTTAATATCAATTTATTATTTAATATAATGTTAATATTTTTAAATGCATTTATTTTTTATGTTAAAAATTATAACTAGATATTTGAATATATTTAAAGGCCGAATCATTCTATTATTTTAGGTAGGGAATCCGTTATTTGCTGTTTTTGTGTTCATTCATTTTATCTAATAAACAATTAATTTTAAATTACACAGTTCCATTCAAAATCCTGATTTTATTACTAGATTTTTACCTAAAATAGACATGTCATTGATATTTTATCGATGTGAATTTAAAGCATAAAGAAATTCAATGCATTTACTGATTTGTTATGGTAAGTTAGGTCTATTGTACAAACAAACACATTTTTATTGAACATATTTTTCATTCGAACTATCAAGTAGTTATATATGGCAGAAGCGTTACCTGCTGTTAAATCATGTGATAGTTCATCATCAAGCGTTGTTTATTGTAGTAAAATAGTCAATGTATTAGATCAGTATTGATTTTTCAGACAAGTAGCAGTAACTTTCGTTTTAATTATTCTGCAAGTTTTTATTGTGAATTTAATTATTTTATTACTACATTATTTTCACATTCTTCCGAAGGTGCGGTGTAACAAATTGACAATCAGGAATATATTAAAGATATAGTTTTTATAAGATATTATAGTTTTTATAAGGTTATTGGACATATATATTTTTTTATTTTATTGATTAGATTGAAACTGCAACTGACGCAGTTTTTAAAATTATTTGGAATACCTATATTTGATTGAATTCTCATACATTTTTATATATTTTTTATTTGTATAGATTTACCAATATGACAAGAACGATTTGGGGGAGGGGTCATGACGCCTTCTTCTCCGGTTTCTCCTCCACTTTATTGACAAACGAATATCAGTCATGTTCACAACAAACAAACAACTCAGAAATGTAAATTTCCATCTACCAGCCCTCGAAAGGACCCTGCCATATTCTTAAGGAGAATGGCTTTCGGTCAAATGTGCTGAGTATATAGTATGATGTTGTTTATGATGTATAGAACCAAAGTTCTCAGGGGTACCAAGTTCAAAATTTTTTCGTTCTTAAGATAAGAGAGGTCAAAGTGTTGTTGTCCGACTGTTAATATGTATACCCTGCTCCAACATTGAAAAAAAACAAATACATTTTGATGAAGGTTACTTAAAGATTTGTAAAAATTATGTAGAATAATAAAACATATACTAGTTGGATCACAGTAAGACATACAACTCATTTTAGTGCCCATCAGACAGGTAAGCTATTCGGGACGATGAGCTATTTTTTTTACTTAATTTTAAATTTAATTAAATTTCAGTCTCTTAAGAAATAGTTATTCACATTCTTAATTCTAATATATTACAAAACATAACTTATCTAATCCCTAGTGAGAACTTGAAGACTACCAACGTTTCATTTTAATAAATTTCGGTATATACAAAGCATTGTATGAAAAATGAAATGAAAAATTCCTTTGTGATGTCGGCTTTTCACTTTAGTTACAACAGACAATCTCACTTTGAACACGCTATAGAAACCTTTCCGTTACTTGCGAATAGTAACGTATCTACCAATACTCGTATAAAATGGTAGAGAATAAATATTTAATATGAATTTTATTTTTTTGTGCAATTTGGTAAATATGAAAAGTTTTATCGCGTTATTTGTTAATATATATGTTCTAGATTATATTTTGTAACGACTTGAAAAAGAATAAGGTTCTCAATTCGTCTGTATATACCTTATTTATCAACCATCCTGTATATTCAATATTTTTTTCTGGACAACTGTAATTATACTTCGTCCTATAACGCAAATATTCACTGTGTATAATTATGGGATTGCTCCACTCTTATTTCAATCACCTTGTATACGCAACTACTTATGTGCCACGCAATACAATATTTTTAAACCACCATGTATAACTAATTCAATTATTATATTTCAACCATCCTATGTATACAACTGCTTATGTACCAGTTAATATCACATGCATCCACGCACCATATAGAAGAGTTCGCTGACATAACACGTTTTCGAACAGATAAAGTAATGGAATTTTTTCTACCATTTTACGCGACTATAAGCCCCGTAACTTAACTTCGGCTCTAAAAGAAACGGACTTCAAATGAATCAAAATGAAAACCATTACAAACACCCTGTACGATACTTTCATGGCATGTCTTGACATTTAAACTAGATATTTATGATAAAAAATTGACATTCACATTGATGTTTACTGTTTTTTTTTTGCACACATGTTTCCGATTTTCAGAAAAATGGTATGTTTTACGTGAAAGAAAAATATTCGGAATCAAGCTGTAACATATCTTTATATAATACAATTTACAACATTCAAAATGCTTGAGCCTTTTAAAGAAAACAGTGAAGGTTCATTGAAATTCACTGAAAACTAGTCCCTTTTTTCTGATTTTCTGGCGTCCCGTAAACCTCATTTTATAAACAATTATATGGTACCTTTCTGTAATGTTCCTTAATATAATGCAGTTTAAATCATCAAAATTGCCCAAGCCGTTCTTGAATAATCGCTGGTCATACATAAAAATGAAGTTGTCGATGAATTGATAACCTCCTCCTTTTTGGAAGTCGTTTAATAATTAAAATAAATAATTGCCCTATAACTTTAATTATTTTTTGCTGAAACTGATAAAGGAACGACAAAATTCTGAAACGTAATAAGTTACATCAGACCAGTCCAAGAATTAAATGAACACGACTTTGACCGAAAAATAGAATTCTATGATACCTCATATAAACAACAATCCAATTTTTTTATACAATACTTGTTTATCTGACGAACCCTCCTTTTATTTAAATTGTGAGCGACCTCTAAAGCTAAGTGCGTAGTGGGGGGGAAACCTAGGTGATCATACCGTTGGACTCTTTTTCATAGATGGCAAACGCTGTAGATCCAAGAACAACGGACATTTTGGAGGCAGATGATCCTCTAGTAAAAAACTAGTTTTTCAGCATAACAGTGCCTCACCACGTTATGTCTTGCCAGTTAGAGCGTTTCTAGATAATCCATTTACTGATAGATGCATTTTCACCGAGTCGTCAGCAAGTTGGCCAGATATAACCCACCTGAATTTTTTCTTTAGGGGACATTTAAAGATCAACGTGTATGCTACTCTTCCAGAGTCACTGTATTATCTGAGACATCACATCCAAGAAGAATGTGGCCGACATACACCACATGTTTTTTCTAACGTGCGCAATGAATTTGAGGCATGTTTATATCATGGCTTGTAATTGATGGAGACCATTTCGAACATTGTTATAATAAAATGATTTAAAATTTATTGTCGGTTTCATTTTCCTTGTCGTAATAGCAAGTCTTTCATAGTGAATACTACATTTTAAAATAAATGTTCAGAACACATAACATCTTGTTTCGAAAAACTAAGGCTTCTATTCGCAAAGTTCATTTTGAAAGCTCTTTTCACAATTCAAGTTATTGACAATGTCCGCGTAAGAAATGTTCGCCTGCGAAATCTCATTTAGGTACCCCAGACATATCTCCCACACTAAGTCAATCAAAACGTTTTCTTGGGCGTTCAAATGGTGTAGCACTTATCTGCCCGAAGGCTATGCGAATAAATTCGAAACGTCCTTTCAGCTTGGAAAAGGGAATTTCACTTACAGCCATTTTATACTGCGCCGTTGTGGAAACCCGATACCAATCTCAATTGAAGTGGACTAGCTATATTGACACAGAACCTAAATTTTTCTCTTTGATCCGCAGAAGGGTTGAATTTTGTGAATGTATACAGATACGTATATATTTGTAAGTATACGTTTTTAGAACAATAGTTACAGAAAATTTTATTTAGTTACAGCTTTCAAAAATCAAGTGTCTCATTGAAGACATACAAAAATTGTTGGCTAGCAAACACTTTTGCAAAGAGAGATCTTATTAAAATACCTCACGACGTGGTGTGAGACAAATTGGTCTCCAAAAGTTGTGATATCAATTTTTGATCACTCTTCTCATACTAAATTCAATGTGCACCTTAATAGTGTTGCGGAGTTTTTTTTGCACAATTGTCGAAGCAACACCATCGTAGCAATGATATAAATAATACCATTACGGGAATTTTTCCAATGTCATTTATTGCATCAAAATATAACGTCATAATGTCTAATATAAATTTATTGTTATACCAATTCACCCTTCCCGACTGGGTTCGAGTTTGACAAATCGGCGTATTTGACGTATTTATTTAGAGCATTCTTTTCATTTGCTAATTTTCGTATCCCTTACAGTTTTTATAGATTTTTTTATGAAAACATCATACATGAGCGAAATTTATATAGCAACAACCGCTTCTAAAAATACATGATTTATATATTTTGTATTTAATATGTTTGAGATTTTTAACATTTGACATTGTGGTTTCGCTTTTCTTTCATTTTAGGTTTTTTGGCATGTCATTTTATACATGTTTAACATCTTTGACCATTTTTGACAACGAAATTAATGATATTTTTGACATTTTTGATGTTTTTGACTCTTAGATAGAAAATAGATATAGATATACAGGGTGAGTTTTTTTTTGATGATATAAAAATCCGAAAAGTCTCATTAAATTGGGCCAGTAAAACTGCAAATCTTTCCCAATTTAACCATTGCTCTATCTCCGCTAGTTTCCGAGATCCCCATACTGATCATCAAAATAACTCACCCTGTAGATATATATATATATATATATATATATATATATATATATATATATATATAGACATAGATATAGATATAGATATAGATATAGATATTCTACATCTATCTTTTTAACATCTCCAAAGCTGTTTTCGCAAGATTCCTTTCGAAACATTTGAGAGGTAATAATCGCTGGATTCATCACTTATATAAGACGGGTCTTTAGCTTCAATTAAAGAATCCGAATTCAGAGCTATTTGTTCTATTTATTTTTCAGTTAGGAATTGCTACACAATATTAAAATAAAACTTGAAATTGGACGTTCACAACACTGTATATGTGTGTATCCTTACATACCCGACTTGCCACCTTGTGACTTTTATGTGCTAGGCTATTTAAACTAATAACAATAATAATATATTTATTCATCACATTAACTCACATTTTTTCACAAAGATGATAAAATTAAAGTAGATATATTTCACTAAAAATGGCAATAGTTACACATAAAGGGTATGATATTTTTACCCACAGAAGGCTAACCCTGTGCAGAGGATTACAGATATTTCAAATAAATAATTGATCACAAAGTATCCAACTTCTAGTATATATGTATACATATATATATATATATATATATATATATATATATATATATATATATATATCAAGGAAAATTGAACAAAAAGCATTGGGAAACCCTTGAACACCTGCCTTACAGTCCTGATTGGTCGCCATGTGACTACCACATATTTGGGCCACTTAAAGAAGAACTGGGAGGCCACCACTTTGAGGACAACGAAGGTGTAGAAACGTTTGTGCGCAATTGGTTATCGACACGACTAGTTTCATTCTTTGAGAAAGGTATTAAAAAACTTCCGATTCGGTGGGAAAAATGTATACATAAGAGAGGAGACTATGTAGAAAAATAATATGACTTAAAATTTGTATTGATCGAACCAATAAAATTTTTAAAACAAAAGTCCGGTTCATATTTGATTCACCCTCGTATATTGTTTCTGGTAGGGAACCTTCATCAGTTGCGCTTCTCACAATTGAATGTCCTCTCGAACACTTCTTTATGCATTTGATGCATTTCGTTAAATCTGAAGACGCGAGATGTAAGACCGACATCTAGGATTTTCAAGAGAATCAGTACACAGAGGTTCTTGCGTACAAAGGAATGACACCTCGAAGAGAGTATTCAATATCTCTGACAGGTGAAGTAACCTTAAAAATTTTATCGTGACATTCTGTCCTAGGAGTTAAGGGAGAACAGCAATTACACTGAACGGCTCCAGATTCGGAACCTCTGTGTACTGATTCTCTTGAAAATCCTAGATGTTGGTCTTACATCTCGCGTCTTCAGATTAGTCATAAGTTAATGTTAATGGACATTTCTGTTGAATTTGTTTAATCAAATATGACTTACGAATATCTTTATTGTGAGCAATCCTCGTATAAATACATTTTAATTTAGCAAACCGATAGTAATAGAATTTGAACATTTATGTAGAATATCTGAAGCTATTCGAGCACGTTATAGCCATCTCCAAATTTAATTAATTCAGTTCAGCTGTCGGATATTTGAAATAACTGCATGCATTCACCATTCATAATATCATCGAACAAGAGGGGAAAAAACGAAATTAATTAGACGTATGTTTTCATATAAAGCCATATTCGTCCATTTGCTCTTGTGTCCAACCGTTCATGTTCTGTTCCAATAATCGAGTAAAAAACCAACAAATGGAGCGTAGTATTATTGTACGTGCTCATTTTCTGCTTAAATTTTTAGCAGGAATTCAAACATCAAACGGGGTACATATTTAGATGCCACCACGCTTTCAATCTGCTTGATTTATGTTATTAAAAACATCACATTAGAGGAAAAAATGTTTCCACTAAATTGGTCAGATTCACAAAACTGTATGATAGATTATTTTTATATTTTATTGAGAAATAACACCACAATTGGAACAAAAATCTGTATATTCAAGGAACCAAACCACGTCTATTCTGACCTCGTTGCAATGGTTTTAAGATGTAATGAAAACACAAAATGCAAAAAGAAAGTTTAATAAATGACATTTAAGTTGACATAAGAAAATTTTGTTGTTTCGAGATATACAGGTAGCACAAGATATTCTAAAGATCATGTATTAAAGTTAAACAGCTTTCAAGTTGGAAGAACTTGAAAAAGTTGTCTTTAAAATTTATAAGTGCCGTTTCTAGGTACGAAATTGATATAAGATTCGCCAAAAATGTGATCAAAGAATTCTTTTAATTCATTGATCCCATTTACGTCATAAGAGAAAACCTAGGAAAAACCTTATGAACTATCCCGATACTGGGTTGTTCAAAAGGAGATGTCCATTACTAATTTCTTCCTTAATTATCGGTAATCAGATACGATTGAATTCTACAGAAGTAGAAGCGAAACAATCGTCTTCTTGCAAAAAAATTAATGTAAACTCTTTTATTTTTCTTTTTGTATTATGTTGTTCTTTATGAAGTATAGTTGAATTGTCAAATTGTATTTTATGGCCTAAGCATGCTCACAATATTCCGAATTTTCAAATTGTCATTTCTATATGTTATTCATGTGTTCATTCATTCGTACGTTTATTGGTCTCGATGTTTCTCCAATATATATATTGCATTCGCAAGAAATCTTGTTTATGTAGTTTTTTGAGTTCTGAGTTTTGTTGGTTGGTTTTGTTTTCGATATTAGTGTTTCTAAAATAAGCTTCCAAACTACACAAATTCAAGTGTATGCTGCCGCATACAAACGCCATGTTTCTGGTGGATTTCCATGTTTGAATATGACTCTATTTTTTGAGCAGCAAATCTCAGTTGACCGATTCTCAATAACTTAAATTCTTAAGCGTTGTTTAGTTTAGTTTATTGCCCAACAGAAATGCGTCCAATTACAGGCCAAATATATAAAATAATGAAACATACAAATAATCTAAGATATCTTAAATATTACAAAAAAAATAAAAGAAAGAATAATTTACAAATATTAAATCATAAGTTTTAAACAATAAATGACTAAGGCAATTGACAAGAAAATTGAACCAGAGTTAACCTGTCATTTGTTGTACAAATGCTTCAGCGATTGTTCCAAAATTGTCATAGTTAACATCAGAGTTACTAGATTTACTGTTATAATTTCTACAGATCATGAATAGTGGTGATTTTAGAAGCACATTTGTATTTGGAAACAGATAAAAATAGGTGATATTTCTAGAGCCACGCCTTGGCGAATGTATTGGGATCATTGACAGGAGAGTAGGAGAGTCAATTCTGTTGTGAAACAATTTGAATAAAAATAAAAGACTATGTAAATTCCAAAGCATAACTAATACCTTATCTCAAATCTGTCAAGTAGTAAATTGTGCTGGTACTCTCTGACAGAGTGTGAGCCGTTGACACGAAAAGCGAGAAATTTTAGGAATTTTCTTTGCATTGCCCCCAGACCCTTATGATTAATCTTATAGACAGGATGCCAGATAAGATTGCAATAATTTAACTTTGAGCGCATTAAGCTGTTGCAATTTCTCAAAATAAAACCCAATGATCGCAGTGCCGAATTGCAAATTATGGTAATATTTTCAGCGAATGAGAATTTGATAGTGCATTGCTCAATAGTCTGATTATTCAACGCATAATCGAATAGTATTGGATTCCTCTTTTTAGTATAAGATCATACTTTGCATTTCGCGATGTTCAAAAAGAGTTTGCTTTTGGTACACCATAATATGAGCTGATCCAGGTCATGTTGTAGCCGTAAGCTATCATTGATGCCTTCGACTTTTAGAAATAATTTCAGATTGTCTACAAAAAGAAGAGTTTCACATAACAGTATACTTGATAAGTCATAATGCATATTAGAAACAATAACGGACAGAGATTGGAACCTTGGGGAACTCCTGAACTGACAGTAAATATGTTTGATTTAAAGCCTTTATAGTTAACAACTATTTAAGTAGGATTTAAATAGATTAACCACAAAGTTACTGGAATCAAAGACCGATAATTTTTCCATTATTGTGGGGTGATGACGTTTATCGACAGTCTTGGTAAAATCGGTATAGACGACATTTACTTGATTTTTGGAGTCAATGGCTGCAGCTGTGGCTGGGTGAAAATCGATAAGTTAGTGACTGGGGATCTATTTTCATCACACCGTGTTGGTCCGGCGATATGTGTTTTCTGACAATAGGAAAAATCTGATCATAAAGGGGACATCTCGAATATTTTAGCATAGTTAGAAGTTCTGGCGATGGATCTATAATTTGTTATGATCTTTCTTACCAGATTTGTCCACGGGACAAATTATTTTCAACAGTTTCCAGCACTCAGGGGATATCCCAGTTTTTAGGATTAACTTGAATATTGTGTATAATAGTGAAGGTAAAACGGTCGAGTAGTCTCTAACCAAGAAGCTGAGAATCATGTCATGTCCAGATGTAAAATTATCTTTAAGGCGTTTAGAGGACTTGATGATGTCACTTACAGATAAACTTACTACAGAAATATTGGGCGAGTATATGGACCCACCGAAAGAATTATTTGAACTGGAAGGAGAGTAAAAACTTTTAAAATAATGAGCAAAGGAATTTACTATTCAGGTGAATGATTCACCTGATGACGATAGCTATTGAAACGTTGTGAGATCAACCACTTCAAGACGATGGAAGTCCAAGGAAATTTCGAGGAACGAGTTACATTGTCTACCAACTAGTCAGTCTTTTAGTTGCCTAAACATTGAATTTACTATTTCCTAGGAATTGGTATAGTATTGTTTCTGGTAGGATATTCTTGCTCGAATATATGCAGAGATACATTTTTGATTAGTTATTCATTTGTCATGGTAAACAGATTTTTGTATTTTTTGGGGCCGTAAACCCCCTACACCAACCTAAATAGGACGCTTATGATTTTCATGTCGAAAAAAAATTATGTAAGACCCATACATTTTTTCTATTTATTTTCGTCCGTTTTGTCAGTAACAGGGAAAAAAACGTTTTGTTTGAGCACTTTTAAGGGTATATAGCAGCAGAAGGTTGGAACCCTATTTTAGAAACTTCCTATAGAGAGACCTTCTACATATTGAAAATGCTTTGAATCATGGTTCATAGTTCCAGAACTGTATTGTTGTATTGACAGGCAATTTTCGTCGTTTGAAGTGATTTCACAGCAAACAGATAAGTATCTAACAATTCAAACACTTTATAAAGAAAACTAAGAAAAACTTAAGTCGTAGGTACTTCAGTTTCGGGTACCAAATTTATATAAAAAAAGCAAAATATATCTATGTACCAAAACCACCATTATACCCTATCTATTATTTTTTTAAAAGTGTTGAATATAATCAATAATATCACATTAATGTTCTATTTTAAGGCATATTCGTTGAACGTATCATCCATAAAACACGTTCTTTTTAAGGGCCGGAAATAATTCCATTTTCATTTAAAATTTTAACGATTACTTCACACTGAGATACTTTACCGTCACAATTAACCAAATAACCGTTAAATTGTTTGGCCTAGAAAAAAAAGTAGCACTGAAGGCTTTGTACTATTTAATGGCACATTCCCCAGTAGATTCCGACGAAGATAATTTAAAACGTTCGCAATACTAATATCGAAAATATTATAAGTATAGGTTGTCGATATCGATGTTACCTAGCTGATGAATTCGACTAGGCAACCTTATTTAAATTTCTAAATAATTTACTCTAATAATAGCTTGTCAGATTTGTAAACAATATCTGCGAAAATAATCAGGAAGTCGTTGATAAAGTTAGACGAAGTTCAAGGACCAATTTGAATTTATAAATGTGATCAAACAAAACAATAACTGTTATTATTCTATTTTGATAATTCTAGTTCATAACTTGTGCCAGCTATTGTAGATGATAAGTGGCGATCCAGGGAAAAAGGTGTTACGAGAATTCATCCGACAGCTGGTGAAATCGGCCATCAATCAATTAGTAGAAGGGACAGTATTCCGATACTTCTGGAAATCCGAAATGTTTTGTCTCTCAACAGGCGGACCAATTCCCTTAAAGCTTCCAGAACACATGAAAGAAGTTTCCCGATGGTTCGTGGACTTACCAGGCAATCCCGAGCGAAATATATAAATATGGACAGCTGGCGATAGAAGGCATTCAGTTTTCGACGGTCGTATTGTATAGTTAAGATAAAATGTAAATAAATATCAATTGTGTTAAAGTAGTGGAGATAAATTAGAGTGAGTTGGACTGTGTTTTTAAATAAATCCAAGAACTGAACAGAACCCGTGTGTTTAAATAAAAACATTACAAGGGTTAGTCTGAAGTTGGCAGACAATGTAACTCTTTCCTGAAGTTTACTTGGACTTCTGTGTCTTGAAGTGGTTGATCTCACAACGTTTCAATAGCTGTGTATCTGCTATCGAATGATGATTCATTCACCTGATGACGATAGCAGATACACAGCTATTGAAACGTTGTGAGATCAACCACTTCAAGACGATAGTAGTCCAAGGAAACTTCGAGGATTACAAGGGTTATTGCCCCCTCCACCAAATGTACAAACAAATTCACAAATCTCTCAAAATGAACAAATTACCAAAATTAAATCAAAAATAGGTATTGAAAATCGTTCTGTTAATGCACGACCCCGCCCTCCCCACAAGTTTGGCTGCGACCGTTCCTGTGGATGATGGCGCTGAAATACTAGTTTAAAATATTCCATAGTCACTCTCTGACTGCTAGTTTGATGAGGAAAACGATATTTGGTTGAAAGATATGCCAATGTTATTACTCAAGAAGTAGCAGAAGCTTCACTGAAGACAATCAGTAGCTATAGTCCACATATTCCAACGAATGGAAACCCTGTATAAGATCACTTTATTATTTCTCTGTCGGTGCTAAGCACATTTTTCTCTACAAGGTGGAAGCGTCTAATACAAATGAAAGGGTTTAATCCTAGATGTGATAAGTATCGACTGGAATTGCTCTCTGGGAGATTTTCATTAAAGCATTGGGATAATTGTACATGTGTAAAGATGTCACTAATAATTGTTACAAATTGTACATTAATAATATTGAAAATACTTTAAATCACAATCCAAGAAGTTTTTGGGGGTATATTAATGGCAAGAAAAAGTCTTTTAATCTTCCGAAATCCATGTTTTATAAGGATGAAATAAGCAACGAGGCTGAGGAAACGGCAGGTCTTTTTGCTACCTACTTTTCAACGGTTTATATATTGGATCAGAACATTAATATGCCTCATTTTCATTATGAAAACTCTGTTAACTGTAGCAGACATCATTGGCAGAATTAATGAACTTCGGATAAAGCTCTCGTGTGGCCCTGATGGTATTCCCTCGCATTTTTTAATAAACTGTGTCTACACTCTAGCGCCTTGTCACTGTCAAAATCCTTCATTGCGTACTTATCTGGACTAATATAGCTTGATTGTTGCTTGGCAATCCGACTTAAAAATATACTAGATTGGTAGGATTAATTTGTACAGAATGAGCACCTTTTAATGTTTATATTTTTTACTTTGAGAAGGTACCTAACCATTGAATGTGTTATTTATTTGCTAGAGTTGTATTTGTTATAATTATTTTTAGCTTTTTAGTTATCGTAGAAGTCGGTTATCCCGAAATGTTTTATTGGACTCAACTTTTTAGTTTTTTTTTTGAACTCAGGTAGTTTTCATTCTTTGTTTTTTATTTTGTATGCATAACCTTAATAGACAGAACCATGTAACATCGAAAGCCTCAACATTACACAATGATACTTCTCATTTAAATTGACAGGTAAATCTTTACGAACAAAATGTACTAGTACGCGTTGACTTAATAAGCCCAAAATATATTTATGGCCTTATGGACTACGCCATGTCATTTTTAGTAATAATTCCACTCCGCCCTATGGTACCAACCAGTACATACGACTGCCCACGGACAAGCATAAATTTGACTAGCTGCCTTCTATACGTAGAATCCATCCCATATTTACGGAGCAAATCCGTCCTGATATTTCAACCATAGATATAACTCTTGTGGGCTAGCCCATAAATTCAAGTTCTAGGATTTTATGGGTACATTTTATATTATCGTCCGTTGTAACAAAGAGTTATCTCTCCACACTTTATGCAACCTTATGTGCTATAAAAGCCAAACAAATTTAGAATTAAAATATCATTTAAATAAAAATATTTCAACCATCCTGTAAATATGATTTGCTGAACTATGTACTACGAAAGTATAGGGTAAATAACAGTTTATCAAATATACTAAACACCAACAAATACCAAAAATATGAAAAACCAGAATATAGCCTGCCACTATGAAGGTAATATTTCAGATCTTCATATAAAAACTATCACTACTTCTGTGATTTTTTCACTAGAACACCCTGTTATAAACGTACCAAATAGCAATGTTTGATGTGTTGTCACTGAAATAAGAGCCGGGAGAATGTAGCACCGTCTTCGCATGGAAAAACATTTAAAAGGTATATACAAACAAATACCTTGTACATTCAGGAAAATATCTATGGCCTATATGCTTGAGATGTACATAAAAATGTATTTATAATTTAATTAAAACTTCCAGTGCCTAAAAATATTTCAAAATTCAATAAATTTTTGATAAGAATTTTGGAATTTTCGGCGATTTTCCGCAAAACTGCAAGTTGCACGTCGCAGAAAAGTATATGAAATCACCTAAGGATCTGTTCTTAATACGGATTAAAGGTTAAAAAACTATACACATCCATAAGGCCTAGTTATCGAACCCCCCAAATAGATCTAAAATCTTTAAGGATATTGGTCGATTTCCATGCACGCATGTGTTCATTCACAAATTTTATCACTTTACCAATAGAATTCTTTTCCAAAATTTGAAAGTTTCACCAATCCGGATATATACTCTATTAAACAAGACCATATTCTTAATTTCAAAACGGTGCACCACAGGAGAAGAAATCAGGTAACTATGCGAGTCATATATCAAGCAATCATTGAAATTGTATATTATTTAAATAGTTGAATACTTACCTCAGCTACGTGTATGGACGTGTTAAACACATTGTAGGAAATTAGAGAGTCACAAGTATTAGAAGAAACACTCTCCATCTATTAACTGACTTGCAATAATGGACACTCAGCAAGTTTTTGAATATTAGTCAAATGATGAACAAGATCCACATTACAAAAAGCTTCCCCAAGGATCTATTCTAAGGCCTCTTTTATTATATAGTAATACTAATTACTAATGTACCTGAAGAATTCATTTTTGTATCTATAGAGGAAACTTAATGATGAAATTGAGATATACTTTTGAAAAATATGCAAAGGGCGTCCCACAGTCTACCATTATAATATTGTATTCGGTAACAAAACAGTTTCCTTTTTGAATTAGGTGTATCAAACATATATTTGAACTAAATCAAAGAGATGCAAGACAGTAGTTATATGTAATAAAATCGTAAAGCTAACAAGCATGTACAGAAGAAACAATATAGTCATACTTATCAAACAAGATATAGATCTATTGCACTCTCTTGAATAGAGTAGTGGTATATAAACCAAAAGTAATAACTAAATATTGGCCCTGCAACGAATGCTGGGATTGTCCTCAGTTGATCTTGTAACCAATGCAGATATTCTCAGAATCGCTGATATAGAAGAACGTGAACATTACAAGACCGACAAAAAGCTTATCTGAGGCACAGAATGCTCAGAGAATGCTACCACTTTCAACTCCTCATTCTCCAGAATACGGGAACAACGTACCAGAAACTCCTACTATTATAAAACCATCTGAGAGAGAAAAAAGATAAATGTGTACTTAGAAACATGTATAACACTTAAAAAAAAGAGAAAATAAATATCCCCTTAGGTCCAATGTCCAGAAAATGTGCAGTAAATTGACGCCGAAAGTCACTCAAAAGGGAGTGAAGGAAAACCACAATATTTTTATTTTCATATTTACTACTCTGAAACCCAGTGAATGTACACTAGGTAGATCTTATGTCTGTGATAAATTGTAAATTAATACAAAATTTATATTGGATTATAAGTTTAGGCGAGCAAATAGACGATGATTTAAATGTGGACATAGGTAGTCCCCAAACAGATAAGTATTTGAAAATTAAAGGGGAATTTAACCTAAGTCAGAAGTCCAAATTTTGTTTGTACATTAGCAGGAATGGGGATGCCTGAGTGTTGGAAAATTCTCAAGGTCACGTCCGTCACTTGAGAACCAAGATGACACCGCCCGGGCTCATCCTCACGTGCCATGTTACGTAATCGCCTGGGGGTCAATGACCTCGGATGACAGGGGCGTTGACACAGAACGACGATATGGGGCGTTGACATAGAACGACGGAACGTTGGTATGGGGCGTATGGCATAGAACGATGGCACGGAACGATGGTATGGGACGTTGACGTATGGCATAGAACGATGGCAGGGAACGTTGGAATGGGGCGTTGACGTATGGCATAGAACGATGGCACGGAACATTAACAGCTGACAGGAAGGCCATAGAGTTGGGTTACTTATGATTGTGGCCTGTATATATATATATATATATATATATATATATATATATATATATATATATATATACAGGTGAAGCTTCAAAATCTCAGGAAAAAAGAACAATCAATATAACATTTCCAGAGGGAATGAGACCAAATCAAAATTGGCCAAACATGTATTACCAAACACCGGCAGCCAAATTGAGATAAAAGACAGATCTTGTTGAGAGATGGAAATTTAAGACAAAACTTAAGGATGTCAGCTGTATAATGAGAAACATATAGGTGCACGTTCAACTGATCTGGATATGGAATGGAAATATCTATTGCTAGAACAAAAAAAAAACGAAACTATTCCTCAGTGTCAAGTGACATTTGTTCCACATTTACAAGTTTTAAATAGTTATTTATCTCTTGTATGCATTATAAATAGTCTGTAGTCTAACAAACCGTATGCAATAGAAAATATTAACAGATAACTAAAGTGGATGTGTCCTCTTCAAAAGACATAAACTTCCAGTGTAGAAACCAAATTTACCAACGGCTTACAATAATTATGGAACCACTTGTAAATTCTTACGGACCGAAAAAAAAATCCTTTCAACTACCAGAAATTCTTGAGTTCTTCACATCATCCAAATTGATTGCTGTACTTAATAGTTAATAAACATAACGATAAACATTGAACAATAAACAGATGATTGCTTTTTCTTACCTGTCAATTACCAGGAGGATAATTATGAAAGCCCTGTTGTGTGTAATGAAAACGTTGCAATTTCAATAACCGCTTTGATTGACATATGGCAATGGTGATTTCCTGCGAGTCAGCCCAAAGAACAATCTTGATCGATGTGGGCTTGGTTGCTGGTGCTGAATCACTCCGTCATCATCCGTCATTTTGTGGCGGACAAATAAAAATCACAGAAAATATTTCCACCAATGAAACAAATGATAAGTTGCGGTTGTATTTCCTTCGCAACGAAATCGTGTTAAGTCCTCGTTAAATCATTGCAACGCTATTCCGTGAGCAAACAAGACATTTAATATCCCAAGAGAGTTTAATTAAAAAGGTTTTGATACGTAATGACGGGGAGAAATCCAATAAAGGTTTAATTTTTCCTGATGTCCTTCAATTTGTTGTTTAAATATTAGATAAGCAAAGGGCTAATTACCATGTTCGTTGTTTACTAGCTGATCCGACCTGGCTAAACAGACAAATCGCTGTAATTAACGTATTTATATTGAAGATTTTTTCATTTTGTAATTTTCACTTCAAGTACATTTTTAGATGTTTTTCACATCATCATTCATGGACAATTTATGTGGAAACAACCGCTTATAAAATATTTATTTTGAGATTTAATATAAAGAATTAGACATTTTTGATTTGGTTAAGATTTTTTTATATTTGATATTGTGATTTTCTCTTTTTTCGATTTAGGTTTGTCACCATAGGCGTCATTGGCCTTTTTGAAGTTTTTGGTTTTATCGAATTTTTTTAAATATCTGACAAAATTGACGTTTTTTACTTTTTGACATTTTTCACGTTTCTGACATTTTTGATATGTTTGGCATTTTTGAGATTTTTGACAATTGCGACTTTTGACAGTTTTGAGATTTTTTACATTTTTGACATCTTTGACAGTTTCAACATTTTTGACAGTTTCGACATTTTTGACATATTTGCAATTTTTTACGTTTTTTACATTTTTGATAATTTTTGACATTTTTGTCATTTTTGACATTTTTGAGGTTTTTGACATTTTTGCCAGTTGTTGAATTTTTTGACATTCTTGACATTTTTCACAATATAGACATTTTTAAATTATTAACAATTTTGATATTATTGTTGAAATTTTGACATTTTTGTCATTACACTCCCAAGGTACTTTAATTAAAAAGGTTTTGGTACGTAATGACGAGGAGAAATCCAATAAAGGTTTAATTTTTCCTGATGTCATTCAATTTGTTGTTTAAATATTATATAAGCAAAGGGCTAATTACCATGTTCATTGTTTACTAGCTGACCCGACCTGGCTAAGCAGACAAATCGCTGTAATTGACGTATTTATCTTGAAGATTTTTTCATTTTGTAATTTTTATTCTCCGTACATTTTTAAATGTTTTTTAACGTCATCATTCACGAACACCCCTTATAAAGTATTTTATTTTCAGATTTAGTATGAAGAACTAGACATTTTTGACTAAGTTAAAATTTTTTCAAATTTGATATTGTGATTTTCTCTTTTTTCAATTACGTTTTTCACCAGAGATGTCATTGGCCTTTTTGAAGTGTTTGCATTTTTCGAAAATTTTTAAATATCTGACAAATTTTATTCAAATTTTGACATTTTTGACATTTTACACATTTTTGACCATTGCGACATTTATGACAAAAAGGAAGGGGTCATTGGCCTTTTTGACGTTTTTCGTTTTTTTTTTGAATTTTTTTAATATCTGACAAATTTTGTGGTTTTTAAATTTCTGACCGTGTCATTTTATATTTATTATTCTTAATACTCTTAATATATGTGCTGAACAAAAAAGGCCCCACCACAGTAGTATGAAGAACTCCAAGTGACACAATTTTAATTTTGATATCAACTTTTTGCAGGTGATCGCTTAAATAACTTTTCAATAACTCTATTTAAAATGTTTATTCTGCTGTACCAGTAAAGAGATAAACTAAAGATATACAGGGTGAGTTTTTTTTGATGATCAGTATGCGGATCTCGGAAACTAGCGGAGATAGAGCAATGGTTAAATTGGGAAAGATTTGCAGTTTTACTGGCCCAATGACACTTTCATGGCTTACTAGATATTTTGAAAAAACAAAATTCTGTCGATTTAGTCAAATCCCTCTAGCTCCTTTGTTTTTGATTATCAAATTAAAGGGAATTGTATCCCGAATATGACTGTCATGTCCTCTCTTTTTTCAATTACGTTTTTCACCAGAGATATGTCATTGGCCTTTTTGAAGTGTTTGCATTTTTCGAATATTTTTAAATATCTGACAAATTTTATACAAATTTTTGACATTTTTGACATTTTAGACATTTTTGACCATTGCGACATTTATGACAAAAAGAGTAGGGGTCATTGGCCTTTTTGACGTTTTTCGTTTTTTTGAATTTTTTTAATATCTGACAAATTTTGTGGTTTTTAAATTTTTTACATTTTTCACGTTTCTGACATCTTTGACATATTTGGCACTTTTTATATCTTAGACATTTTTGACAATTGCGACATTTTTGACAAAAGGTGTCATTGGATTTTTTGAAGTTTTTCGTTTTCTCGAAATTTTTTAAATATCTGATAAATTTTGACTTTTTTTAATCTTTGACATTTTTCACGTTTCTTACATTTTTAACATGTTTTGACATTTTAGAAATTTTTGACAATTGCGACATTTGCGACTATTTTGACAGTTTCGACATTTTTGACATTTTTGACAGTTTCAACATTTTTGGCAGATTCGACACTTTTGCTGTTATTGACATTTTTTACATCTGCCATTTTTAACGTTTTTATGTTTTTGGCATTTTGACAATTTTTGATGCTTTCAACATTTTTGATATTACAGACATTTCTGACAATTTTGATATTTTTGACATTTTTGAAATTTCTTACATTATTGGCATCTCATGAAAATTTTGTCATTAAGACAGTTTTGGCGTTTTAACATTTTTGAAAATTTTGTAATTTTTTACATTTTTTATATTTTTATCATTTCTGACAATTTTACATTTTTGTGTTTTTACCATTTCGACTTTTTTCACATTTTTGGCTGGTGTAATGCAAGTAATTTGTTGAGGAGGTCTCTGATTATTTTGCCTGTTCATTTGCTGGTTTCTTTCTTTAGAATATCTATCAGAAAGAATTTCTGTACCTGGTAATTTTTCGAAACTGCCTTTCTACACTTTGTTCTCCATTTACAATTTCCAAATACTTACTTATCTATTGCTGGAAAAATCGAAGAAGAGAAACTACAAATGAACAGGCAAAATATTTTTTTCACTCCTGGCTTTTTTAAGTTTTTTGACATTGTTCACTTTTTTACTTTTGAGAGTTTTGACTCATTTTGGATCAGGAAATCGTTGTCGAACAATGATTTTTGAAGCAATTTGTAAAATGTTTGTAGGCTTCACGTTTCTCGCGATGTCTAGTTTTGACTTATTAACTTTTTTGATTTGTTTGACTACTTTTATCATTTTGCATTTTTTTTACTTTCTTGAAATACGATTTTATAATATTTATGATTTATGTGACTTTAATGACTTATGACTGTAATGACGTTTATGACTTTCATGACTTTTTTGACATTTTGACCTTTATAACCTTTTTTGATTTTTTAAACTTTTATGACTTGTTTGATATTTAATTTTTGGCATATTTTTACTTTCTTATTTTCTTTACTTTTTTATTTCGTTTACTGTTCTGACTTTTGATAAATATTTGACGTTTTTTGACTTTTTCTCTCATTTACTACGACATTGACATTTTTAGTGTTAATTCGTTCTGACCGTGTCATTTTATAATTATTATTCTTAATACTCTTAATATATGTGCTGAACAAAAAAGGCCCCTACCACAGTAGTATGAAGAACTCCAAGTGACACAATTTTAATCTTGATATCAACTTTTTGCAGGTGATCGCTTAAATAACTTTTCAATAACTCTATTTAAAATGTTTATTCTGCTGTACTAGTAAAGAGATAAACTAAAGATATACAGGGTGAGTTTTTTTTGATGATCAGTATGCGGATCTCGGAAACTAGCGGAGATAGAGCAGTGGTTAAATTGGGAAAGATTTGCAGTTTTACTGGCCCAATGACACTTTCATGGCTTACTAGATATTTTGAAAAAACGAAATTCTGTCGATTTAGTCAAATCCCTCTAGCTCCGTTGTTTGTGAATATCAAATTAAAGGGAATTGTGTCCCGAATATGACTGTCATGTCCTCGTTTGCGTTACAACTCTCGTTTTCGAGATATGACAAAAACTTATCTTTTTTTTAAAGCAAACCATAGTTTGCTATGACCTCAAAAAATCGAACATTTTTAGAGCTTTTAAACGATATAAAACTCGATATAGTTATTCATAAAAATATGGATGCTTTTCTCTCTCTTATTTTCACTTTTGACTTAGTTAGCCATGAAATAGATTGATTTATTAATAACTATTCCAAAAAACATTGAACGATTTTTTTATTAGGTATATCAGATATAACAAAATACTAAATAAGCATGTACTTACTAAAAACTTAAGAAATTAAGGTACATAATAATGGTTACAATTTATGTTCGAAAGTCCACCATTGTTATTGAGACAAAAATTGCATCTTTTTAAGATTGGCATTACCGCTTTCCTCACAGACCGCCTATCAATTTCTTCACTTGCTTGTAATACCGCCTCCCTTAGGTCACCAACTGTCTCATACTTTCTTCTGTATACTTTGCTTTTAGCGCACCCCATAAATTCATTTCTTCCTATCCAAGAGTTTGGATAGATATTATCTAAGTGTTGTTTTACTAATAACGAGTTATGAGCAGGTGCTCCATCATGTTGGAACCACTCAGTTTCTGAATGAGTTCTCAAATTCAAATTATGCAACATGTCTTGAAAAGTGTATTGCAAGAAATGCAAGTAGCGCTCCCCAGTAAGTGATTTGTCATAGATAAAAGGCCCCAGAATAGTAGATCCTATGATACCACACCAAACATTAAAACCAAATTTTATCTGGGGTCGTCTTTGTTCTACATGGAAAGGGTTTTCTTGAGTTCAGGCATGCTCATTGTGTCTATTGAACATGCCGCAGTTAGTAAATCTAGTTTCATTTGACCATAACACCTTTAATAGAAACTGTGGATTGTCAAGGCACATGTCTCTAAACCATGTACAAAACAAAGTACGTCGATGTTCGTCACCAGCATGCTAAGTTTGAAAAACTGAAAATTTGTACGAGTGGAACCTTAACTACAGTTCGTTGAGATGTGCCAGCTTCTGCCGCAATGTCTTGAGTTGATGTAGATGGATTTTGATTTACCATTGCCAAAACATTTATTTGTGCTGCTTCGTTAATTTGATTACGTGCCTTTGGTGGTTTGGTGGTTTAGTAAAAGATCCATATCTGCGTAAACTACCGTAAAGCCTCTTAAATGTACACAGAACAGGTTGACGACGATTAAAATATCTCTGAAATTGTTCCTCAGCTGCACGAACTGAACTTTTATGTCAGATGATATAACATTCCACCATATTCAGTTTTTCTTCGTTAGAATATTCCATTTTATCACGAAAACTTCTCAATATCGACTGTCAGTTCAGCACTACTAATGGAATTACTCTCAAATGAGGAAACGTCAAAGTAAAACAATCTTTTTCATGACTACCTACGTTAAAAGTGAAAATAAGAGAGAAAAGCATCCATAACTCCGTTATTTTTTTGAATAACTATATCGAGTATTATATCGTTGAAAAGTTCTAAAAATGTCCAATTTTTTGAGGTCATAGTCAACTATAGTTTCCATTCAAAAAAAGATAAGTTTACGTCATATCTCGAAAACGAGAGCTGTAACGCAAACGAGGACATGACAATCATATTCGGGATACAATTCCCTTCAATTTTGCTATTTACAGTTTTTATAAAATCAAAAACAAAGGAGCTAGAGGGATTTGACTAAATCGACAGAATTTCGTTTTTCCAAAATATCTAGTAAGCTATGACTTTTTACAAAAATCCGAAAGTGTCATTAAATTGGGCCAGTAAAAGTGCAAATCTTTCCCAATTTAACCATTGCTCTATCTCCGCTAGTTTCCGAGATCCCCATACTGATCATCAAAAAAGACTCACCCTGTGTATATCCGCTCTCAAAACCACACTGTAATCACAATTTTTTCTCAAGGGGCGGTCAATCTGTCAATCTGTACAATCCTAACAAATAACGAGATACCGTAATTACAGCGAAACTTTTATAATAGTAGTTCAATCTGTTCTCCTCACAGAGTATAAGTATGTGGCATCGAGAAATCAATTATCCATTGATTGTTGGTTTTATTTATGGAACGATCGCTCAAACAATCTGCAAATAAATTGAAAATGGCAGCCGGAACGGCGTAACGCGCAATTTGCACAAAGAAGAAGAAGAAGTCAATGCGATTTATGATTACCCATCCTTATGCACTTAAGAGAATGCCAATCAACATACTGTTCGATTCCGAGAACTATTATAAGGCCCTATATAAGATATTACTTGAATGTTTGTTCGGTTTCTAAGAACGTCGTCGACTGATAATGGAGGAGAGAAGACGATCTTCATTGTTTCAGCTTGTTAGGAATAGAAACGGTAACATTCTAGCGTGAGAATCTGAATGGGAGGTATTTTCACATATGCATATTGGGAAATCGTTTGTAGGTTCCGTATACCTGTTTAAACTTCACATTTCTATGTTTTCAAACCGAAGATCTATGTACAATATTCACAATCAAATGCTCACATTATCTAAATGTTATATGATATGAAATTGGAAAAAGGGGCTAATTGGCTGTAAGGGTTGTTTACTTGGTTCGTGAAGGGTTGTTTACTATCGTTCGTTTGGCGGGTCAAATCTACATGCAATGGTGGATGCAATCCCTGCTCGCATACAATTCTATATCATTCTTGCCAGACTCAGGACAATTACATTGAAGAAGAAGACGCTATCTTAGAGAATAAATCTGAACCTGTGTGTGTCAGGCATACGAATTTGTCACATATTCTTCAGATCATATTATCTCTTTTTTATGTTGCATCTGTATATCGTTCCACCCCTAATAATAACTTATTTTGTTCTCATCACTCTCTTCTGAACCACATACCTATATCACTATTGAATTCAACCCCACACAATCTATTGCAACGGTCCTGATATACAAGATTCCTTGCGAATGCACATCGAGACCACGTACGAATAAATGAATACTGTCGAAACTTTGTGAACATGCTTGGGACCTAATATAAACAATTCCTCTCCCCACTAATGACTAGTCGTATCTGGTTACCGACAATTGTTTTAATATTTAAATTATTCCCTGTATACCTATGATTTTACTTCGCCCACATATGTCTAGTATTCTAATTTATGCAACATGCTGCTATGATCTACCCTGTATAATGAAATCATTCATTATTTGAATTTTGATACCACATAAATTTAAAATTTTTATTTACTACTAACCATTTATTTACAACCACCCGGTACATGCAACTGCTTTATTATTATATTATACCATTCTCTGTCCTATAATGACCACTTTAAATAAAACTCCGCTAGCGCTAGGCATAGAATATAACAATTTTTTGACCACCACTGAATGACAATAATTTTACTTCACCCTTACATCAAACACCTTGTATAGTACTATTTTCAGCAACTATATACTATATAACTTAACATTTTTAACCACCCTATATAACTGTAATTCTATTCCACCTTTACTTCAACCCTGTATATTTAACTGCTTCTAACATTTTTATAACTATAGTTTTGCTACACTCTTATTTCAACCACCTTGTATACGCAGCTACTTATGTGCCACCACAAACAATATTTTTTATACCACCCTGTATAACTAATTCAAGTCCACATTATATTTCAATCATCCTATATATGCTACTGCTTATGTACCACCTAATATAATATGCACGCATACACCTACACCCGTATACCATATAGAAAATATAAATTTTCGTTTCGATAAACTAATGAAATATTTTCGGCCATTTCACGTGCCTATAAGCCCCTTAACTTAACTTCGTCTCTAAAAGAAACTGAGTTCAAATGAATACAAATAAAAACCATTACAAACACCCTGTACGATATAGATAGAGATATTTATGATGAAAATTTTAAATTTACATTGATGTTAATAGTTTTTTGCACATATTTTTCCAATTTTCAGAAAAAAAGGTGTTTTATGTTATAGAAAAATATATGGAATCAAGCTGGAACATACCTTTGTAAATAGAATTTAAAATGTATTTAAATTGCTTGAGCCGTTTTAGAGAAAATAATGAAATTCACTAAAATTTAGTCCCTTATTAACTTTTTTTCTCATTTTCTGGAAAAACGTAAATCTCATGTTATATACAATTATATGGTACCTTCCTGTAATATTTCTTAATATAACGCAGGTTAAATTATCAAAATGGGCCTAGCCGTTTTTGAATAATCACTGTTCATACATAAAAAAAAGTTGCCGACGAATTTTTGGAATTCGACTAAAAAGAGTACTTACTAATAATAAATGATTTTAAAATAAAAGGCAGGTTATCCAAACCATATTTATTTAAAAAATATATTTATTATGACACAAATAACAAAAATGGGAATATCACCAAAAACTAAAATTAACAAAAAAATCAAATCTGAGGAGTAATAAAACGATTTTGGTATATTAATATTCGCTATTACGACCTCTAACATCAATACAAGAACGAATTCGACGTGGATTGCTTTCTGTGATCTTAATAATTTCTTCTTGGAAAACATTTCTCCATTCCCCTAAATCTCTTATCCTCATATTAAGCATATTCTACAAATGTTCAATTGGATTCAAGGAACATATAGGTCATTCCAAACAGTCATACCTTCCTCATCCACATAATTTCTCTCACCTCCACTGATCTGTAGAGGTGCGTTCTCTTGCTTAAATCCTACGGATAAATATCAAAACTAATTCCACATAAAATTCTGAAAATAACTATTTCAAGTTCTTTTATTCGTTCATCTTGAAGGCAGCAGCTTCGTCATTTGTTTGATCTACAAAATTTATTGCTACATTTGGTGCAAATAGAATACTCCAAATAATAACATATTCTGGTTGTTTTATGAAAGATATTTGTGGCATATTTTTCAAATTGCTCTATATTTCCAACAGAAAAAAAAAAGGAAATATAGAACAATTTTCGTGACTTGTGGTCTTTTTTCTACTTTTCGAATATTAGAGTCCCAAATTTACATTTTTATATATAATTTTCAGACGCAGTGGTGTCTGTCCTAGACCTTGTAATATTTGGAGTTTTTCTAAAAAAATAAGAATCCATAAATAATAATAAGTTGATAAAATATTATATAAAATTTAAAAAACATTTTTTTACTTTCCCAATTATTTTCACAGATAAATAAATTTTTCGTTTACAACACGGTGATCCTGTTCAGTGCCCATTTAAATGATAACGTTTCTATCGATCCGTTCCAGTGTCCCAATTTCAAGTAAAAATATGTTTAATTTACCCCGAAAAGCGAGCGGAAACGCTCCTACGGTTTTCATTAAAAGTCTTCAGTAATGAATGAGTACTCAGAAGAGAATAATGCTTTAAGGAAGCTTGTTTTACCTCCAACCGCAAAAATGTATAATTTAATTAAGGCTAACTCAAACAAAAGATGGGGGACTGCGGCAAAATCTAACTAAATCAACCTCCGTGAGAATGAAATATGTTTTTAAGGACTAGTTACTTGGATAGAGAAATAATTTATATGTTGTATATTGCAATTTGTATTTAAAAAAGACGCGTAACAAATAGAATCTTTGTAGACACGAGATGTAAAGACTGGCATCTAGGATTTTCGGGAAAACTAGCACACAGAGGTTGCGAATCTGGAGCTGTTCCATGTAATGGCTGTTATCCCATAAATTCTAGGTTAGAATGTCACGATTAAATTTTCAGGTTAACTTCTCCTGTCAGAGATACTGAATACTCTCTTCGATATGTCATTCTTTTGTAGATGTCAGTCCTTACATCTCGCGTGTAGAAATTTACTGAAATGTATCAAATACATTAATAAGTGTTCGAGAGGACATTCTCATGTGGGAAGCGCAACTGATGAAGGTTCCCTGACCAGAAACATTATATATTATAAGAAGAGAGAAGATAGTAAACACAATCTTACAGAGTTAAGTTATATGGAACACAAGTCACATATTTGTCCTTTTAGTGAACTGTCCTAATAGTAGGAGAGATAGAGCGGGATTTTGCTCGTGATCCTGAATATGGACAGAATATATCGTATAAGTTCAATCCCTGAACTACATCACGTTTCTAGGCAGGCGCCAGTGATAACCGAGGATAGTTACAGGGTGTGAAAATGGTAATTTTTTTTGGTCGTGCTCATGATCGAGTGAACGTTCCAAAGATTGGCTGTATACAAGATTGTGATATATTTAAGCAAATTCCCGACAGGCATCTGCCTAGAGCGTTACCATCAAGCCGGCGGACAGGGTTAAACTTGTCCGAATACGAGTTTGACCATGACCTTGAACTTGATCTTCCGGGTGATTCCAAGATCAAAGTTTTTTTGAAAAATCAATCAAAAAAAATCCGGGGGTTTTCGACATGGCTGAAATCAGTTTTTCAAAAGTCACAATCCAATATGGCGGACCAATTGTTTGAGAAAAAGTCAACCAATTGATGCACAACCAAATAACTGTAATAGATGTTTTTAATCCTAATCCGAAATATGATTGATTCAAATAGGGTATTCCAAATTAAAAACAAATTTGATGTTGAACTTGGCCACTACTTGTTTTGAAGATTTTCTAAAACTGATTTCATATTCGTAATCATCGACGTAGAAAACTCCCGTATACCAAATTAGGAGTAGGTTGGTTGATTCTTTTCAAATTACCAATCTGATCTAAATCTAAATATTACAGTGGTGTCAGCTGTGGGGTGTATTTGTGGAACTTTGTAAGTGGAAAATAAATAGACTAACGATGTTTAAAGCAGTGAATTTAGACCAATTGAAAGTGGCGGATTTAAAAAAAGAACTGGAGGAAAGGGATTTAGAAATTAGTGGGAAGAAAAGTGAATTAATACAACGGCTACGAGATGAGAATATTCTAAAAACCTGAAAGAGGCGTTACTAGAAAATTCTAAGTCCTTAGAAGATAAGCTACAAACATTACAAGAAAATTCGAAAACCCTAGAAGATAAACTACTAGAAAATACTAAAACCTTGCTGGAAAATTCTAAAACCCTGGAAGACAAATTACTGGAAAATTCCCTAGAAGAAAATTTGAAAAGCATGGTACAGAAAAATTCAGCAATGCTGGAAGAGAAAATATCCGACAATGAGGCTCAGATGGAGGAGTTAAAGCAAACAATAGTCGAAAATGAAACGCGGATAGAAGAGCTAAAACAGATAATGGAGGGTGAGATCAGCAAAATAAGAGAACAGGTATCACAATACAAAGGGGAGAGACTCCACCAAAGACCGAAAGATGGTCGGCAGAGGAGAAGGCAATAGCACTAACACTCGCCTTACGAGGAGATGCTACTGATATTTTGCAAACATTGAATGCCTCTGAGCTAGAAGACTACGAACAACTGGTAAAACATTTAAAACTGAGGCATGGTCAGACACATTTGGAGCACGTCTACCACTCCCAAATGAAAAAACGCCACCAGAGATTAAATGAATCCCTACAAGTGTTTGTAGCTGATTAGATTTAGATTTAGATCTGATTACCAATCTGAAATTAGATTTTCGCAAAAATACTTCAGATTCGAAATCAGCGACGTCGAAAACCTAATTTGGCTATAAAACGTTGATTTTTCAAACAAACTTTAATCTTGGAATGACCTTGAAGGTCAAGTTCAAGGCCATGGTGAAAGTCATGTTCGGACCTGAAAATTTCCGCTCTTTTTCAAATCGCAGTGAATGAAAAATATATATGTCATTTAGCTGTACGTGCTTTTGAATTAAGATTTCTTTTGTGTAAGCAAAAAAATAGTACAAATGGCGTTCTTTTTAGTTAATGACGAAATTCACCCCTAGTTTTGACAAGTTTACCGCCTGTCCGCCACCTTGATGGTAACGCTCTAGGCAGACGCCTCTCGGAAATTTGCTTAAATATATCACAATCTTGTATGCAGCCAATTTTGGAACGTTTGCTCGATGATGAGCTTCCCCAAAAAAAACATTTTCACACCCTGTAACTATTCTCGATTATCACTTCCACTAGCGCCTGCCTAGAAACATGAGTGGTTTGGGAATTGAACTTAATATGATACATTCTGTCCTTTCTCGATGACGAGCAAAAAGCAGCTCTATCTCTTAGACTATAATAAATGGCCTTCAGAAATGTATTTCATAATTTCGATCTAGCCGTCATAATTTTGTCCACACATACAAAGATTGCAATGTAAATAAAAATGGATTTCATATTTCAAATTCTAATAATAGAGACTGGATATATGCTTAAGGCGATCTGTTCTATGGATGAAATGTTTTTACAACTGAATTTCAAAGATTTTCAATGAATGTTATGTCTTAACTTTCTTAACAGTAACTAAATACATTGAATCGAATCATCCCACCAGCAGACCTTTTTTTTCTGGTTCATTCTCTCATCTATCGCTGGTGTTATTTCTTATGAGGTCATACTCAATAGTCGCTATGTTGTTGTTAATCCCACCGATCTCTATACTGTGACGTCACCTGAAATTTTGTCAATCAAACACCGATTTTGGACCTAGTGGCGCCCTCTGGTGAGAAATTTTGGAGTTATTGATGCAGAAGCGATTTTGTTACCCACTAGTAAATCATATATTTAGAGCTTTTTGGAAAATTTCATAAGATTTGAAGTCACAAGTAATTTAAAATTACCGCAGATCGTAAATGTAACTGAAAAATATCTACCTACTCTTCAAATAAACTCGATACTTATACCACCAAAGTGAAATTTGTTTCAATAGATACCAGTAAATGTTTATCAGACAGCCAAAAAGTCTATTAAACCTAGACAAATTTAAGGAATTATACAAATTTCAAAATACACCTTTCCAAAAAAAATATTTTTAAAACGAAAGTTTTTTTTCAATCGCTTCAAATTTTTACGTTTGTCTATCATGCATGGCGCGTTACATGCACTCAATGCTCTCCGGCATTAATCGCTTTTATATATAGGATTTTCACAGTTTACAATTTTCTTTGTTCTCGTGTTGGATAAATAGGTTATGACTAGGTATGCAAGTTGGCAATAAATAATTTATATATTGAATTTGCAGTTAAATGCCTACAATCCGAGAAAACAGTTACACTTACATCGTAGTTTCATAAAACCACAAGATGATTTTTTAGTTAATAATTTAACAAAATCAGACAAAACAAACTTTTAATAGCTGTCTGTATTTTAGCATTTTAGACGCGCTTTTTAAACAATTAACAGAAGTATTGTATTTAGAAAATCAGAAGAACTTTGTTTATACTTGAGAGAATTTTCGAACTAAATTTGGCACTAGAGGTATACCCTTTCTGCATCGTTTACATTATAGAAAAGTATAAGGGGTTACCTCTGGAGCTATCCCAAAGGAATACAATTTAAAATATTCAAATTGATCAACCCATGTTAAAAAAATCAGTAAAGATTCATTAAATGCCGACCTTAATCAGTGTGTTTGGTCGGTTTTCTGGAAAGTCTCCCACTATAGAAATTTGTGTGATGGCCCTTCTGGATATCCCTTAACATAACACAGTTTAAACTGTCGAGATGGATTAAGCCGTTAAAATTTAATCGACGAGCTTATATAAAAATATTGTGATGAATAATTCCAGCTTTAAAGCAACATAAAAATAATATAGCTTTAGCAATATGACAGGTAAAAGTTCCATTGACCATACATTTCAAATCCGTTTCAATACAATTTATCATAATCATCTGCTCTACATCAATGATATGGAAAATTAAAATAAGCTTATCTGCAAATGACACATAATATAAAACAGACCGAAAAATTCAACCAAATTTTTATTCAATTCATTCAACTCTGTGTTTCATACAAATGAAGCGTTAAATTGAGGACACACGGTAAATTAATTAAGTTAATTAATTTCGAATAACATTTTTTTTTATTTTAATATCCGTGAGGACTATTAATTTCGCCAGAAACTATTTTTAAAACGAGCCTTAAATTTAATAAAACAATTTCATAACTCATTAAGCGGTAATTAAACGCTTTAAAACGGCATTTTTTATATCGACTCGATAACGAAAATAAATTAGTACAAGGCACGACATTTAGGTACGATATATATATTTTATATTCACTTTGATTCAATTCACTTTTTAAAAAAAATTATTTATTAAGAAACATACAATATTAAAAGTGAACAATTAAAATAGTTAAAGTACTTGAATAACTTAATGCTATAAATGATATTATTTGAATGACTTAATACTAAAAGTAATAATATTTGAATGACAACACGAGAACGTTTCCAGTTGCTTTTATAACATTAACAAAAGTGCTGATGCAAGTCAGCGTTTTTACTGGTTAAACGGACTCGTGTAGGTTTCCGGGAAGTTGTTTGCATATAATTCAAGATGTAATTTGATATCCCTGAGAAGTCACGTACGCTTTAAATTCCGTTGACTTCTCGACTGTGTGAATTAAGTGCTGATATATTTTGCATATAACAACTCCCCTTACATATCAAAAGTTGATGCTATAACATCAACTTTTAGGAACAGAAACATAAAATAGTATAAAATGATGTTTGAATGGTATGAATAATAAGTAATAAGTGTATAAAATATGAATAAAATAAAGTAATAGGTAAAAATCAAATTAATATTTGTAAAATAAAATCAAAATATGTTAAATAAATGAGCAATAAAATAGTACGAGTAATAATTAAATGCTTAACCTAAACATATCAAAATAAAATATAAAGTAAAAGGAAATGTGAATAAAAATAATGTGTAGAAAAATAAAAAGTTAATGATATAAATTAATATTAAAAATGGTGTTTTTAGAGAACATAAAGGGTATACCTAAACTTGCGTCTCTAACCTTTGTTCTGTTTTCAAAACAGGCCTAAGCTTGGGGAAGAATTTGAGTCTTGGCTGAGGCACTGAAGTCTGGTCAGGATTGCAGTCCTTTGGAGGTTTTACCATCCTCTTTTTGACAGCTTGGAAGGTGATGAGTGCTGCTATGATCATGAGAGCAGCTATGGTTGTATAGGTAAACCAAGAGATATTTTTGGTTACAAACGGCTGGTTTATGAGACCATCGAGGTCTCTGGAATATTGTTCCAATTTGTGATTTGCTACGTCTAATTCTTCTAGTTAAGCGTGTTCAGCTTCAGGGGCTGAAGTTCAGGAATTATAATTTTTTCTGGCACTGCGTCGCAACAGTTGAACGGCACTGTTACTGGTTGGAAGGTTTCTAGAACATCGGTTTGTTTACCAGATTCGGCTTGAACTTTTGTAATTCCTATAAACGCACTACACTCTGATTGAAGAGTCAATATGGAGTTGAGGGAGATTGTAAGAGTTTTTGGGTTTGTTTGAGCGCAATTCACTGTAACACTTATGGGTTCATAAGTAATTATGAGCCATGTATTGGGTTCTAGTTTTTGAACGTTGTATCCTTGAGTGAATATTAGTGAGCTTTTACAGTTGTCGGGTACCTTCTGGACATTCTTTAGAAGTTGAGCTTCACATAACGCGTTTGTGTCAATAGGATATGCGTAAAGTTCAGAGCACAGTTTCTTACGAGTGGATAACGGTTTACACGCACTTAAGTCTTTGATCGGAATAAACATTAAAGAATCATCATTCTTTGCAAGATATTTTTGAGTGAAGGATAGCATATGATGTAAACCTGTTCTTTCATCGTATATAGGGATAGGATATAAATGAAAGACTGTGTAAGGATGTTGTTCGACTAAAGGGATTCTTAACACAAATATAAGATCGGTATATGTTTGAAATGCCTCTAGTTCAATAATTTCCAGATATTGTGCGATGCTCGAGTACTTTACAGCCAATGGAAGGTTACTTTTGACTAAATTTTGCGATACTTCCTGTAATGAGGTAATAAGATGTTCTGGTGTTAAAATTGAAGAGTGAATTATTTTCAGACGCGCGAATGTGATAGAATTTAAAACATCATTCAAATTATCTTCTAAGTAGAGATAATTCTCCATAAGTTTTTCGCACATTTCAAGTAATGTGAGTTTAGATTCGACGTAGGCGACCTTATCATTGATTTTTCCGATAGTGTTTTCCAGCTTTTTCATGTTATCGTTAAATAGTTTCTCGTCAATTCTAAGATTTTGGATAGTTTCGTTGAAGTTTTTAATTACGGATGTGGTGACACTTATTTGGTTTTTTTGTAAGTTCTCAATTTGAAGTTGGCCTTGATTTAAGCGGTTTATGCTTTCGGTAAAGTATTTTCCGTCGGCGGCGTCTAAATTGCCGGTGATTGCCTTAAAAAGGGTACCTGCCCCATCAAGTATACCTCGTTTGTGTCTTTTAGTGTCCATGTGAATGTCAGTAAATTTCTGTTTGATTGAGTTAGAAATTTGATTGAGAAGGTTAATGTGGGTTTGTACGTCTGCGCGAAAGTAGTTCATAGCAAAAGAATTGAAGTTAACAGTTTTTACAAGAGTTTGTAATATTCTGTTATTTGTTGTAAATACTTGTTCTAGTGTAGAAATGTTTCTGTGTACTAAAAGTGTCCATTTATCATTGGATACAGTTATTTCTGCTTCGTTATGGAAGTAGATACCTAAAGTATTGTTTATTGGTTGTATTTGAAATTGGGGTACTGCTGACCCGAACAGCAGGCAAAACCTGAAACAGAAATTAACTTTCTGAGAATGGTTTCATTCGGTCGAAATTTACTTTTTATTTTTGGTTAGTTTTAGGGTTTAGTACTGTTGCGGAGTTTCTATGAATCTCCAGGATTTCGAAAGGACCATTGAATTTATTTTGGAGTTTGTTCTTGATCTGGGATTCTTTAATATAGACTTTATCGCCTATTTGATAGTTAGGGAGATTTTCAGAAACGTGTTCATCAAATCTGACTTTCGCTTTATGTTTTTGGATTTCCGTTCTTTCGCGAGCAATTTTATAATAGTGAGAGATACGATTATTGAGATCTCTGATGTACTTAGTTATCAGGGCTTGTTGGTTGTAGAGAGTTTCTGGAGTCCTACTCGAAGTATGTCCATAAACAAGTTCGTAAGGGGTGAATCCATGAGTTTTGTTTACAGAATTGTTATATGCAATGATTGCATAGTTTATGGATTCTAATCATCTCTAATAAGGTCGAGTGGAATCGTTCTAATGAACCGTTTGACTGGGGATGTCCCACACTAGAATAAGATAGTTTGATGTCAAATAGTTTACACAAATCTCTCATTAGTGTGTTGTCGAATTCCCTGCCATAATCACAATGTATCCGTAATGGAGTACCGAAGTGTTGGAAATAGAGTAGTAAGGTACTAACAACGGTTTTTGCGGATTTGTCGGTTATGGGGTAGGCCTGAGAGAATTTTGTTAATTCGTCCCGGATAGTTAATGCGTAGTTTTTTGTCGGGACTTCTAGAATATCGATGTTGACGCGTTCAAAGGGTGTCCGTGGGGTTTCAGTAATGACAAGTGGGCTGTCGAGATTTTTCCGGTAAACTTTTGCTCTCTGGCAAGATTGACAGTTTTTGATAAAATTGTCAACGTCCTTAGTCAGTCCTTGCCAATTGTATTTTTCTTTTATTCTGCGGATAGTTTCATTGATACCTCGGTGTATATTATTTTTGCCGTTATGGAATTGGTCGAGGATGATGGGTATTTGGTCTTTCTCAACCGTTTGGACGATATTTTGGCAAACTTTCCATTTGATATCGATTTCGGAAAAGATAAACGAAAGCATTTCCAAAATGGGCAGTTCAATGTTATTCTCAACACAGAATACTTCATTTTCAGTAAACACATCTCTACTATTATACAGAGATGCGAAAAGAATCTCGTTGACTATTTCTGGGTCAGAAGGGAGAGGGACGATGTAATAGCGTCTTTTTCTGACACTTTCGCTTGCAAAGACATTTACTCTAGGGGTACGGAAATCAGCATTTTCCTCGAAAATGTCTTCGATGATGTCATGGTGAAAATTTTTCATGAGAGAGCCTTGGGGAAATACTAGGATGTTTTTGTTTCCTCGGTCTAGGAGTTGGCAATTAGAAAATTGAATTTTGTCGTAATCTATGAGAGAGACGGTTTGATATCGCTCGACAAAAGTTTTAAATTCTTCGGAGATTTGTTGGAGATTAATAGGACTTCTCGTTTGGGGTTCTTGTGAGTCATCGTCAGTTTCGTTTGTTGGGAGTACTGGAAATGGTGTTAGATGATTGTTTGCTTGAAATGATATGTATTCATTAAAGTTGTTAACTTTAATGCGAGAGAGCGCGTCGGCGTTTTTATTTACTTTGCCGGGTTGGATTTTTAGATTGGCTTTTCGCAATCGTTTGAAAACTTCAGAAAGTCGGGTTATGTGCTCATGTATAGTCGGAGAATAAACGATAATGTCGTCCATATAGACTAAACATCTCTCGTTTTGAACACCTAAAAGAATATTATCCATTACCCTTTGGAAGGTGGATGGAGCGTTTTTAAGACCGAAGGGCATTCTAACAAATTCGAAATGGCCATTATCAACTGTGAATGCTGTTTTTTGGATGTCTTTAGTATCGAATTCGATTTGGTGAAACCCTGAAGCTAAGTCGAGAGTGGTGAAGTATTGGCATTTGCCAAGTTGGTCAAGTAAATCCGAAATGTTCGGTAGGGGATATTTGTCGTCAACAGTAAGTTCATTTAATTTACGATAATCGACGACGACACGCCATTTTTGGGTACCAGATGCGTCTAGTTTTTTTTGGAACTACCCAAACCGGGGATGACCATGGCGAATTAGACGGACGTATAATGCCTTGGTCAAGCATCTTTGATATCTGACTTTTTACCTCTTGTTTGTGTATTTGGGGGTACCGATATGACTTTGTGAAAGAGGGTTTTGCGTTATTAGTGTCTATCGAATGTTTGATTTCGTTTGTAAAGGTCAGTTGGTCACCTTCTAAATAGAATATGTCGGAATATTCGAGGCAAAGTTGAGAAATAAGTTCGGCTTCCTCCTCGTTCAGATGTTCTAACCGAAGTTGTTCCATAATTGTAGTTTGTCTATCAGGCTGGGTCAAGTTTTGAGAGTAATTTTCAGAAAGAATGTTTACGGAAAAATTGTTTATCGGTTCGAGTTCCAAATTGTCGAAATTAACAGTCTTGGGGATAGCATTTGCATTTAAAACTGAAGTAAGGAATTCGCCTTTTTCATTAATTTTAACAAGGGCACGGGGAAGATAAACTTTTTCTATTTCGGCAGATGATAGGAAAGCATCAGTATTAGTGAGGTTACATTTTAATTTACATATTTGTTCTGTTCGGGGTTCTAAACAGATTGTATTAACCGGGATGCAGTTATTGAAAGTTGGAGGGTTCTGAGTACGCATGACAGTATCATCTTTGTACAGAGGTAAAGTTTTAAAATTAGTGACAAGTTGTTTGCTGTTAAAGTCTATAACGCAGTTATAGTGTTCAAGGAAATCTGAACCCAGTAATCCGTCGAATTCAATGTCGATGTTGCAAATATATACCTTGTGTGGGTCGGCGATATTGAAAGGTACAAGGGTGGATTCGTTGATTAAGATTTTCTGATCGGTGATTCCTTGGATGACTACGTTTTCGGGAAATCGTTGTTTGAAGCGTTGGCAGGTTTCAGGTTTAAAAATTGAAAGTCCTGCACCCGTATCGATAAGAAGTTTATAGGTGTTTGAAGAGTCAGTAATATAATAAAGATTCTTTGAGTTGACGGAAAGAAGGGGTCTTACAGAAAGTTCTGTTCTGGGAAGTTGACATTGGGGCTGAAGTCGTCCAGATTCATTGTCTGAATTTGGGTTTGAATTTCTGAAATTTCTTGGTCTGGGGGTTCTGACTGAGTGGGGGTCAAATGAAAATTTACTTGAGAAGAATCAGGTTCGTCAGAATAAAATTCGTATAACTGTTCAGTATTGAAATATTCTGGTTCATTGTTTTGTTCGAAATCATTAGGGTGATAATCTTGTACGTTTCCGTACTCATCGGGTAAAGAGGTGTAATGATTTTCGTTTTGAGAGTAGTTATAGTCGTTCTGATATGGTCCGAATGGCAGATTGTTCAAGTGATGAGTCTTTGGTTGTTGGCGTTGTTGAGGTTTAAAGAAACTCGGGTTCGGTCTGTAATTGCCAGACATTTGGGGTTGTCTACTGGTAGATGGACGAAATTGTTGCTGTGAAAATTGTTGACTGGGATTAACATTTGTAGATTGATTTGCAGGTTGATTGGAAAAATGAGGGCGGTAATTCGAATAGTTCTGATTAGAATTCGGGTTGTGTTGAAATTGTCTCATTCTCAATAAGCATTCGTTGCTTAAATGGCCCATGCGTTTACAAAAAGAGCATTGTTTTGGAGGTGGACCGTTATTTGTTTTACGAGGGGGTTGTTGGAAACTTCTATTACCTGAAAATTTCTGGGTTTCTAAATGTGATAGTTGTAGTTCTCGTTTAATTCTCGAAATGGCAGTGAGAATACTGCACGGGTCGCTAGCGCGTACGAGTTGACCAATTTTGGGCTCTAAACCCGTAAGAAGGCTATTAAGAGCCATTGACTCTATTAAGTCAATCTGTGCTTGTTTTTCTTTGATAGTTAAATTTTGCTTGTTTATAGCTGCTAGCATTTTCGCTTGATGCGTCTGGAGTCTAGCAGAGAAAGTGAGGGGGGATTCATTTGGAGTTTGCCGCATTCGTTGCAAGTCCTGTATGAGAGCCGAGAGATCCCGAGGATCTCCAAAATGATTTTCTAGGAGGGTTTGAATTTCGGCTAGTTGACTAGGGTTTCGCGAATTAATTAACTCAGCCGCTCTACCGCGTAACTTATTTTTGATATGGAGAATTAGCAGTACTTGCTGATTATCCGTTGCCATGCTGTAAGCAGTATTACAGGAGCATATGAAAGTATTCAAAAATATCGGATTACCATCATACTCGGGAATTATGGCAAATATTTCAGATAACTTATATGGTTCTACGGTTGGTGTAGCTGCTTGTCTAGTAGTGGCCATTTTTATAATTGTATAGATTCGCACAATAAATAAAAATTAAATGTTGAGGTTTTAAATGTAAATGGTAAATATCTAGTTTATCAAAATCCAATATCGAGCAATGTTTAATAGGGTAATAACAAATTTGAAATAGGAATGTATAAATGGTAGATTAATAATAAACTTGAAATAATGTTTCGAATACTTCGAAATATGTAAATCAAAGTAATGGAAATAAAATAATATGATTATGTAAAATATATAGTTTCAAAATTATTTAGGAATGTAAGGTTATGAGGAATAAAATATTATATAAATGAAAGAACTGGTGGTCATTCAAAAAAAAAATAAAAAATAGTTACTTTATGTGATTCTTACGTTATTATTCCTCGCATCGGACTGTTCTCCGCGTCACTTAGCACTGGTTAGCCTGGTTGCGTGTTCCCTTGCTAGTACTTGGTAGTTGTTGTCCTTTTCTAGTAGGTTTTGTCCACAATGATTTAGAAATCTCCACAGTTAGTTAGTATTCACGTGTTCTAACTGTGTTGGACAATCCTACTGACTGCGCCAATTTTATATTCACTTTGATTCAATTCACTTTTTAAAAAAAATTATTTATTAAGAAACATACAATATTAAAAGTGAACAATTAAAATAGTTAAAGTACTTGAATAACTTAATGCTATAAATGATATTATTTGAATGACTTAATACTAAAAGTAATAATATTTGAATGACAACACGAGAACGTTTCCAGTTGCTTTTATAACATTAACAAAAGTGCTGATGCAAGTCAGCGTTTTTACTGGTTAAACGGACTCGTGTAGGTTTCCGGGAAGTTGTTTGCATATAATTCAAGATGTAATTTGATATCCCTGAGAAGTCACGTACGCTTTAAATTCCGTTGACTTCTCGACTGTGTGAATTAAGTGCTGATATATTTTGCATATAACATATATATATATATATATATATATATATATATATATATATATATATATTACAAGTAAATATCGGGACGCGGCCAAACTTCTTGGGTTACAATTAAATACTCTTTTAACTTATTTTTGAGAGCTTACGAAATTATTTTATTTCATCGTCAGTCAATATACTACAAATAACACAAATATTAACAATTTAGAAGTAAAAAACTAATTACTAACGTAAGTAATTAGTTAGAGGTTTTGTAAGCAGAAAAACATCTATAAAACTTTAGACTATTCTAAAAAAATTTTTTTGGCAATTCAACTAACAAAATTGTCACGTTGGCATATTTGATTTGAAGACACGTGATACGAGTATAATTTTTTAAAGTACGGGTAAATTATTTTTATTCTTTGTAACTTACTGATTAATTGAACTATTATTAAGGAAACAAAAATTCATAGGGTAGCAAAAATGTTGACTTTTTCTTTAATCAATCTGAGAAATCTGTATTATATTCAGATTGATTATGAGTGTTTGAAAACTTATTCTCCATTTCCAGTAAGTTACAATAAATCATATTTAAATTTTGTAAATCTGTCTTTTTATGGTATTAAACTGACCGTTAATGAAGACTATCAATGACGTTCTCTATCGTATCTGTGATGATGAAGGGGGTTCATTTCGATAGACTAGCTCCCTAACATGGAGAGAATATTTCCGATCGGGACGATCCGAATTAAAGGGGGGTAGTGTTATAAAATTCATTTTACACCACCTCTGGAAGAATTAAAGAACCTTCTAAAGTCATCATTCCGACTAAAGCAACGTAACATTTAAGCAGGCTGAAGTAATAAAAAAAGGGGATCCTGCGCAAGGTACACTAGAAATTTCGGTAAGAATCCGGCAAAACGCTACGCGAACTACAAGATAACCTTCGAAAAATACTAGAGAGTTCCATATTAATTATAAAAGGACATTCTACATTTAGTGTAGTTAGTTTTAGTTGATATTGCGTGTGAATAGTATCGAGAGATCAGGTGCAGTGAATAAATAGTGGATTATTTTTGAGTAAATAAAGTCATCGGAAGTAAACGTAAAAATCGGTATGTTAATTTGATTGTGAACCCACGAAACTCATTTCAATATATTGGGTCGAAGACTCGAAAATTTACCCCAGCCCCCACGATCTTTATAGGTTCTAAGATATAAAAGACAAGTAGCTTGGGGTTATATTGCTCAAGAATGCCAAGACGTATTAGGGAATTTATAGATAACAGCGGTGAACACATTATTAACAAACTTATTAATAAAAAATGTTTAACCCCTTACTCAAATATTAATCATTTACTCCCTACTATAGCATCTATGTTTTACCAAAACAACATTAAATTTAAACATCTCCCTCTGGATGGTGAGATACCTTTGTCCTTTTAATTTTGTATAAGATTAATCTAAGGAAAATTACATGTATTTTTGGTTATCCAGTTTTATCTGTGAACAACAGGAAATTTAGAAACAAATATTTGGCTCATATATTTTCTCTCAGACAAAACAAATTCATTCGTCGGACAATCCATAACATCCATAAACCTATTCTGAAAATAGCGCCGCAAATAAATCTAAAATTTACCAGAAAACAAATCTGCATAAATCAATTAGTTTCCAGTCAATTATTCTAGTTTATGACCAATTTGGACAAATCAAACCCATTTCGATCGTAATGTTGTGATTAAAACACAGCATTGTGGGTTGACTTCTATTAGGTAACCATCACAGTTCAATCCAATAAATATTTCACGATTAGATCTGGGTCGTTATTTATGTTTCATATACAAGGTGACTGCTGTTTCCAGTGTACATCCGCTTAAGTTCTGGATAGAACAGTTTCGATAATCTCGCATTGGACATTTATAAAAGTAAAATTCCAAATAGAAATAATTTGGTCAAGTGCGATTTGGACTCGCATACTAAAAGATTCGTACCACCTTCAAGATTTTAATATTCCAGTTTCAGACAGCAGGGAATGAGTGCATTTTCTTATATTTACCCTAATATCTTTTAAAGGAAGCGTTTTAAAGTTACACTTTGATTTTCCACACATAGACTTTTTATTTTATCTGCTTCAGGATTCGCTTGATTTTTATCAGAATACATATGTGTTTAATTTTCTAATTTGGCCCCCAAAAATTAACATTAGAGTTTTATTTTACTAACAAACTTTCAGAGAAGTCTTTCATAATCTACTGTCTGAGTTTTGAGGCTCTGTAGATTGGAAGATAAAGGGCAAAATAGGTCAAGTTTTAAATTATAAATTATTAAATCTGTTATTCAAATTATTTAAAAATATTAATAAAATGTGTTTTTCAAAATTTAAATAGTGTAGTTTCTAAAGTGGAAATTAAGTCGAAGTTTAATATTTTTGTTAATAACTTTTAAACAAATGATTTAAAAATATGATATATTTGTAATTCACATAATGAGCCTTTTATCTGATATATCACATGTTGCTTTTGAAAATTCAATTTTTATTTTCCATTTAATTGTGTAATTTGTCCCTAAAATTACTATGGTGGTTTTCTAATAATTTTTCTTATAAATTTCATGTGAGCCCCAGGACCCGTAATTATTTTCAAAATTTTAGGTAGAATGGAAATAAAGCGAAAAATGAAATATTTTTATATCTTTATGTTAATATCTTGTAAACAATTAATTTTAAAAATATGAAAAATATATATTTGTATTCCTCATAATGAGCCCTTTCATTTTATGTATTGCATGGTGCCTGAAAAAAATATTTTTCATTTTCCGTTTAATTCTATAGTATGGCCCCCAATATTACCATTAGGGATTTCTTCATATTTTTCCAGTAAACAAAAATATGGGGGAATATTTTAAAATATTAATTTTAAGAATATTAAAAAAATATGTTGGTATTCGTCATAATGAGTCCTGTGATTTGATATATTACATGATCCGTTAGAAACAATTATAATTTTTTATTTTCGATTTAATTCTATAATTTGCCCCACCAAATGAATATTAGGGGTTTCTCCTTATTTTTCCAGTAACTTCAGGTGAGGGGCTAAACCTCCATTTTTTTACATTTTCTAGCTTATGGCTTCGGAGTTAAGGGGGGGGGCATAGGTAAAAATTTTTATATTTTTGTTAATATTTTTTATTTATTTTAAAAATATGAAAAAAATATATTTGTTTTCGTCATAATTAGCCCTTTCATTTGATATATAACATGATGGGTTAGAAATAATTTTAATTTTATATTTTCCATTAAATTCTATGATTTGCCCCCCAAAATGAATGTTAGGGGTTTCTCCTTATTTCTCCAGTAAAGTTCAGGTGAGTAGCTATACCTCAATTTTTTTTCAAAATTTTCCAGCTTATGTTTTCGGAGATAAGGGGGGTATTTTTTTCATATTTTTGTTAATATCTTTTAATTAATTTATTTTAAAAATATTAAAAAAATATAGTTGTTTTCGTCATAATGAGCCCTTTCATTTGATATATAACATGATGTGTTAGAAATAATTTTAATTTTATATGTTCCATTAAATTCTATAATTTGCCCCCCAAAATGAATGTTAGGGGTTTCTCCTTATTTTTCCAGTAAAGTTCAGATTAGACCCTACACCTCTATTTTTTTCCAAAACTGTACGATTTATAGTTTCGTTGATAAGGGGGGGGGAGGAATGGATAAATTTTGGTATATTTTCGTGAATATCTTTTTGACTATTTTTTTAATATGAAAAAAAATATATTTGTGTTCCTCAGAATGGGACCTTTCATTTGATGTATTACATGATGCGTTTGAAATTTTTTTTATTTTTAAATTTTCATTTAATTCTATAATTTGCCCCCCAAATTTAATATTAATGGTTTCTCCTTATTTTTCCTGTAAAGTTCGGGCAACGTTCTATATTTCCTATTTTTTTCAAAACTAAAGGTTCAGTAGTTTCGGAGATCAGGGGAGGAACGGTCGATTTTTTTAGTTTTCCCCCCAGAAGTAACCCTAAAATCAAAACTTCTTCTTTTACGATATGTACTCCTGATCGGGTCACCAAACTATACATTGATACCAAATTTCAACCTCTTCCGTCCAGTAGTTTAGGAGAAAATTGCTGTGATGTGACAGAGGCAGAAATCCGGAGTGATATTATAAGGGTATCCGTATATTGTAAATACTGAACCCTAAAAAAATGTATAAAAGCCTGAAATATAGATGCATTCAGCTGAATATGATGATGATGACCATTATTACAATTCTCTGTTGGAGCATTTTCATATTTTCCCATAACTTTCACATGTAAATAATTAAATTTCCATGCAATCCAAAACCGATTTCAGTGTTATTTTACTCCATCCAGAGTGTTCAAAATCGATGAAAATCAAATTATGTAAATCCATTGAAAATACTGACCCATCAAAACTGAGAGAAATTGCGATAGTCCAAATTACAAGTGCTCTATAAAAATACAACTCCTTTCTCCAAGATAGAAAGTACGTATGAACATTTCATTTTTATCTGCTAGAACGCAGTATAAGAGGTAATAAAAACATTTTACTGCTTTGTAAATTGTAGGATATAATCACAACGGAAGGAGTAAAACATAGACAGTAAAAGCTCAGGTGAATGATTGGGAATTTTTATTGCTTTTACTGCAGTCTCTGTGAGGTCTTAGTCGTGTTTTATGATGTTCACTAGTGCTTCTCTGATGTTTTTAGAAGATTGTTTCTGAATTCTATTTCATGAACAAGAAAGCTTGTGGACTTACATCAAAGAATAGAATTGTTTTAAATTGCGGTTATTATAGTGTGCTTATTCGACATATTTAAAGCTAATAATACTTTTTGGAACAGCTAAATGAAAAAAGCTTGGACACGACGATTTGTATTTTTAAACGCGAATTTTTCAGCAAAATAATTATGTAAAAAAGCATTGCATTAAAGACGTATTATTTTATTATTTCCACATAATTGGAACATTATAAATACACGAATAAATAATTTGGTCAAATGCAAGTGGACTCGCATGCTAAGGGTTCCGTACCACTTTCAAGTTTCAGACAAGCAGGGAATGAGTACATTTTCTTATATTAACCCTAATGTCTTCTAAAGGAAGCGTTTTAAATTTATAAAAAATATACACACATAGAATTTTTATTTTATCTGCTTCAGGATTCGCTTTATTTTTATAAAAATAAATATGTATTTAATTTTTTAATTTGGCCCTCAAAAATTAAAATTAGAGTTTTATTTTACTAATAAACTTTCAGGGAAGCCTTTTATAATCTACTGTCTGAATTTTGAGGCTCTGTAGATTGAAAGATAAAGGGCAAAATATTCAAGATATAAATTATAAATTATTAAATCTGTTATTCAAATTATTTAAAAATACAAATAAAATATATTTTTCAAAATTTAAATAGTGTAGTTTCTAAAGTGGGAATTAAGTCGATGTTTAGTATTTTTGTTAATACCTATTATACAATTAAAATATTTAAAAATATGATATATTTGTAATTCACATAATGAGCCTTTTATCTGATATATTACATGATGCGTTTGAAAATTGAATCTTTATTTTACATTTAATTGTATAATTTATCCCTAAAATTACTATGGGGGTTTTTTAATAATTTATTTTCCGTTTAATTCTATTATTTAGAGGCCAAATAATAGAATTAGGTATTTTTTTCCATATTTTTCCTCTAAACAAAAAAATTAGGTCTTAAAGTTTGGGAAATAACGGGGAGAATGGGTAATTTTTTTAAAATATTTTTTTAATATATTTTATAATATTCATTTTAAAAAAATTAAAAAAACATATTTGTATTCGTCATAATAAGCCCTGTGATTTGATATATTACATGACCCGTTAGAAACAATTATAATTTTTTATTTTCCATTTAATTCTATAATTTGCCCCCCAAAATGAATATTAGGGGTTTCTCCTTATTTTTCCAGTAAAGTTCAGGTGAGGGGCTATACTTCCAGTTTTTCAAAATTTTTCAGCTTATGGTTTCGGAGATAAGGGCGGGAATGGGTAAATTTTTTTATATTTTTGTTAATATCTTTCAATTAATTTATTTTATAAATATGGAAAAAATATATTTGTTTTCTTTATCATGAGCACTTTTATTTGATATATAACATGCTGGGTTAGAAACAATTTTAATTTTATATTTTCCATTTAATTCTGTCATTTGCCCCTCAAAATTATAAGTTTCTCCTTATTTTTCCAGTAAACTTCAGGTCAGAACCTATAAATCCATTTTTTTCAAAACTTTACGTTTTATAGTTTCGGAGATAGGGGGGGATGGGCAAATTTTGGTATATTTTGGTTAATATCTTTATAATTTATTTTTTTAATATGAAAAAAATATATTTGTGTTCCTCAGAATGGAACCTTTTATTTGATATATTACATGATGCGTTTGAAAAAAAAAATTATTTTAAAATTTTGATTTAATTCAATAATTCCCCCCCCCAAATATTATTAATGGTTTCTCCTTATTTTTCCTGTAAAGTTCGCACAACGATCTATATTTCCTATTTTTTTCAAAATTTTCGGCTAAGTAGTTTCGGAGATCAGGGGGGGAACGGTGGATTTTTTTAGTTCCCCCCCCCCCAGAAGTACCCCTAAAATCAAAATTTCTTCATTTACGATATGTACTCCTGCTCGGGTCACCAAAATATACATTGATACCAAATTTCAACCTCTTCCGTCAAGTAGTTTAGGAGAAAATTGCTGTGATGTGACAGAGGCAGAAATCCGGAGTGATATTATAAGGGTATCCGTATATTGTATATACGGAACCCTAAAAATATTTTAAGTTTTTCTTAATTTCAAGAGCTAGAATAAATTTGTAATAAAAATATATGACCTATGACAATCACACAATAAAGACGAATCGATTGAATGTCACTTGTTAAAATCGGTTTACTAGGGAGGGACGCTAGAGCGGAACATCTATACATACATACATGATACATAGAGTGTTAAAATCATTACCCATCCGTTGCTTCGCCTTAGGCAGGTAAAATGAATATTAGTATGTTTTCCACTACAATAAAAAACACGCCTCGTATATTCACTAGTCCTCATATTTAAAGGACTTGTCTTAAAAATAATAAGAATCCACCATGTCTGGTTTTAAAAAGAACAACAACCTAATTTAGAGCTCCTTTCTTATTATGACACTATATGAATTCTTTCGTACGTATAATACCAACAAAGAGCATGAAAACTTGTTAAAAATCCAGTCAACGAACTCCAAATCCAACTAAAAATATAGCTGCTCTGAATTATGAACCAATAATCCTCTGCGTAGCGAGTGAATATCTTCAAAGGACCTCAAATCCATAAACAGGGATAAACATGCATTATTACTGCTTTCTTTTCTAAAGCTGCAATTGTAGGACGTATGAAGTTGATTTGCATATTTTTCCAATAAACGGTATATCGTAAAACTCGTGCTAAGTCCGAGTACAGCTTTATTTTTCAAGCTGCACAGCGCTACACACAGCTGTATGTGACTGTTTAAAATATGCGGGACACAGCTAGCTACCATTGTGAGAGCCTTTTTTCCATTTTAATTTTCGCGAGAGGATGTTTATTGTTCAATAGACGTGCCAGTCCTAAATGCGAAAGTCATGTAGCCGAGTTAAAAGTGTCGAAGAATTTTATCGTTATTTTCACCTCCATAAAATAATTCGGTGAAGGGATGGTAGAAAAAAAAAAGAAATGGCATATTCAAATTTTATTCTTTGTCCTATATTAATACCCCTATTACAATATATAGAAAAAAAATAGCTGACAAATGTATAGAGGGTTATAAGTTTCGCAATTTACATGGACTTTAAAGTATACATATACATATACGAGGGCTGCATTTTATATTTCGAGATTAGAGAAAAAAAAACAAATATTAATCATCGAAAATCGCTTTATTGTTTTTCAAAATATTACCCATGAAGATCTATACACTTTTGCATGCGTTTGAACCAACTGTCGAAGCACTTTTTCCACTCTGATTGGGGTATCTCCAAAACATGCATTTTGAACGCAGCAACCGCTTCTTCAGGTGTCGAAAAACGTTGCCCTCTCAGTTTGTTTTTTACATACGGGAATAAAACCGTCTTCCGCGGTTGGTTTTCCTCATTTCTTGGAAGACAACTGGCAAATAAATGGTTGTGCGCCACTCAGAATTGACTGTTCTGCGTTGTTCTAGTGGTACGGTTGCGACATGTCCAGTTTTTTCGAAAAAACAGGCGATCATTTGCTTGGAAGTGCTTCGTGCGCGAACATCTTTTGTTGGATTCGACTCATCTTGACATAATAATTGTGTGGGATCCAACGCGAACAAATTTTTTTGACATTCAAATGTTTATGCAATATTGAATGTATGCTGGTCCCACTAATGTATAAGGTTGACTCAATCTCACGATAGGTCACATGACGATCTTGCAATATCAGTTCGCGCACAGCATCGATGGTTTCCGGAACAACAACTGTTTTTGGACGACCTTCACGAAATTCGTCTTGAAGTGAACTACGACCTCAATTGAATTCACCATACCATCGCTAAACAGTGGTCCTTGATGGAGTTTCATCGCCAAAAATTAAATTAAGTTCATCCATGCACTCTTGCTGACTTAATCCACGTCGAAAGTTGTAAAAAATAATCGCACAAAAATGTTCACGATTTAATTCCATTTTTTGGCCGAGATGAATCCTTTAAGTTATTGTAAACAACACATAGCGCTCGTAGGTCAAAACTTTCTGAGTACGTATAACCTCAAAAATGTCAAACCTTACGAGAGAGCTGTCAGTTGTCAGATTGCAACACTAGGGTTGTCCAATCCCGAAATATAAAAGGCAGCCCTCGTACAGTGAGTGCGCGTGGGTTGGAACAAATTCATTTAAAATTCAGGTGTTGATGTTTTGGTCTGCGATTTTTGTGATGATAAACTCATTTATACAGGGTGGGCCAGAAATTAATTCCGACCATCAACTTCATTTTTTTCAAATAGAAACATTTGTTTTTTATATTATTTTTTTTTCTTTCAAAATTGAAGAAAAAAACATCAACATTTCAAATTAAATGTTCAAATTATTGACCATTAACTTCCTGGCAATACCTAAGACGGTTTTTAAATTCTCGTAACACTTCATAAAGCCTTTGTGACAGGATTCGTTGTATTTCGGTCCTAATTACATTCTTTAATTCCTCGATATTTTCCGGCTAATTGAAGTAGACTTTCGATTTTACGTATCCCCAAAGATAAAAATCTAACGGGCTTAGATCTGTTCCCTTAATAAAGACAGCACCCACAATTGAAGTACCCACAATTCAGGCCCATACGTTAACTTTCTTGGAAAACTGTATATAACTTTCCATAAATCAATGTGGGTTTGCCTATTTACTGAACCATTTAAACAAAATGTTGCCTCGTCGGAAAAAACTATCTTACTTGAAAAATGCGAGTTGGCATTGCATCTATCCATCATTATTTCTCAGAATTCTACTCTCCGGTCCTAATCATCTCCAGTAACTTCCTTAACTAAATGAACTTTGTATGGGTGCCATTTATTTCTATGCAAGCATTTTAGAACGGAACATTTCCTTATTGACTGATCTGCGGCTATTTGGTGGATTTGTGAGGATTTTCTTGTAAATCGAGCAAAACATTTAATTCTGTATATTCTGGAAGATTTTTGGTTTTGTAATTGTCTCTTAAGTGGCCAAATTCTAGAAACTTTTTTTCTATTTTACTAACTACCGATCGTGTAATAGGCCGCTCCGGGTAGGTACTTCATATTAAACAATTAGCAAACTTCAGCTTGTGTTCGAGTTTGGTCGCCATATCCTACCATCTTCAAAATTTCTATTCGCTGCTTTTCAGTTAAACGTGCCATACTTTGAAACTTTGCAACATCACTTGACAACTACTTATTTGCAGAAAAATTATAGTATAGTTTCTATTGAAATAAACAAGTGTTAAAAACTTCAGCATTCATGCGATTAAAATACCGCCTACAATCATAAAAACCAGACGTAAATAAATAGGTTCAAACCAACAAACACCTTATTGTTACCGTTGTTTTCTTAAGAAATGTAATTTTTTAATAACAGTTAATTTTCGATATAGGACATTGAACATGAAAAATACTTAGAATTCAATGCAGAATTAAAGAATAAAATAAAAAAGAAATGTTTCTATTTAAAAAAAAATGAAGTTCATTGTCGTAATTTATTGTGTCCTAGCGTTTTTCCAAAAAAACAACACCTCAAATTTAAATGAATTTGTTCAAACACACGCGTTCTCACTGTATAGCTCATTAATGAACCAAACTTAAAATTTCTTAAATGAGACACCCTTTTTTTTTTTTTTTTTTTTTTTTTTTTTTTTTTTTTTTTATCCGAAGAGGGGGGAAATACATTGCGTACTTAACTAGCACGTGCTAGCCGTCGTGCGGGACTCCCGATGCAATGACTTCAAAGCAAGAGTAAATCGTTGCATTGAAACCAGTATACCGTATACCCGCTAAAACCCTAACCTCTTTCTCCTAAAACCATGGTCCCCCTGCGGCACTCTTTGTCAATACTACTTCGCAAGGGTGGTTCATTGCAGATGTTAACTGCTCTTACATTGAAAGCCTCTAAAGCCTACTCCTCGAAGGTATTGCGGAGCTCTTTAAGGATAGTCTCCGCGTAATCTGATACCAAGTTCCAGGCTTGGGGGCCCTTCAGCATGGCTTCTACTATTTGTTCTGGAACGATATTAGTCTCCAGAATCCTCTCCACTTCAGCACGTTGATCCTGAAACCGGGGGCAGGAGAAGAACACGTGTTCTGCGTCCTCTATAACGTCCGTACAGTGTGGGCAGTTTGGGGAGTTTGCCCTCCTGAACCTGTGCAGGTATGCTCGAAAGCATCCATGTCCAGTCAGGAGTTGAGTGATGTAGAACCCAACCTCCCCATGCTGGCGGTTGACCCAACGACTGATGTTAGGTATCAATCGATATGTCCACCGGCCTTTAGTAGAGCTGTCCCACCTCTCCTGCCATTGCCCTAGACTCATGGCTCTTTCATCGCTGTTTCCTGTCGGTTGGTCTTTCTCTAACTTTCTGCGATAAAGCCGTCCTCTTTCTGCAGCCAGGATGTCGATTGGCAGGGTAGAGGCAATCACACTCACCGCCTCGTAAGACACAGTGCGGTAGGATGATGCCACTCGAATCGCTGAGAGCCGCTGGACTGATTTCATTTTCCGGCGGTACGATGGTAGCTCGAGCGATTAAATGAGACACCCTGTATAGATACTATCGGATTTTAAAATTCTACTCGTTTTTCCCATTAACTTGATATGGATATTGTTATATTCTACCCAGTGATTTAGAAGTTATGAGCATTTTATAAAAAATACTGAAGGTAGCCATTTTTAGCAAATAATTTGATCTCTTCGCTCTCATAGTAGAAGAATCTTCGCACCCGTTGGAATTTTTTATCGAAAAAGGTCCCCTTTAAACAATTCTGAATGTTGCCAGGCCCAAAAATGGGTCAATATATATATATATATATATATCATCATCATCATCATCATATGCAGCTATATTCAACCAATTTTTCATGGTGTAGCCTCCCTGAAGAATTGAAAGATTTTGCAGAGGAACTTGAAGAGCTGTGGAAATGGAGAACTTAAGGTCTTGAGAAGAGACGAAGAAGAAGAAGAAGAGCTTAAGATCTGTGAGAAGGACTGAAGGACTGTATTGAAGAGAATTGAAGATAGGTGGGCAAATGGTCGGTTTTGCTAAGTGAAATGAAGAAGAAGAAGAAGTGTAGGACTGAAGAATTGAAGAACTGGCTCGAAGGATTGAGAAGACGAACATAATTTTGGCAGTTTTTATCGGAGACTCAAGGCTAGAGGTTGAGGAATTGGCCTTTTTGTATAACTAGACTCGTAACGGAATGTATTAATGAAGCGAAAGCTGAAGAGATAATCGGAGACACTTAAGGTCTTGAGGAAACTGATAAAGAGCTTAAGGTCTTTTTGTAGGAAGAATTGTCTCGAAGGATTGAGAAGACGAAGAATGTTCTTAGAATTTTTACAGGGGATATGAGGCATACCTTACCACGCTGCCTCAGTGCGGGTTGGTAAGGGGCAAATGTCTATTTCCCTGATTTTTGCCATTTACGTCAGAGACGACTGTCCCCCCCGGAATTGTGTCACAATTTTTTTATTAATGAAAAAAACCTTGACTTGGCTGGGATTTGAACCCGGGTCCGGTCCGCTATATCAAGCTCCAATTTAGTACAATTGTATGAGCTGACGGACTTTCCCACTAGGCCACCAGGGGATTATATATATATATATATATATATATATATATATATATATATATATATATATATATTCCTTATATATATATATATATATATATATATATATTCCTTTTTTTTAAGTTTTCTTGGCAACAACACCACAATTGAATTAAAAAAGCTGTACATTGAAAGAAAATACCAAACGTTTCAAAGTCGATTCTGACTTCGTTGTCAATGGCTTTAAAATATGTATTGAAAATGTACATTGCAAATTTACTATTTACTCAAACAAACACACATCTATTATAAGAAATCTGATACGATAAAAGTGACATTTCCAATGTTTAACACCCTATATCTCGAAAACTAGTAATACAATTTTAATAATATTTTGCTCAGTTAAATACTGAACATTTGTTATCGTAACAATGTTAGAACATACAAAGTTGACGGAGAGAATTTAAAACTACAGGGTAGTATTAAAAACTACCTTTTTTCAATATGTACAGTTTTTGCAAAGAGTCTAACATCCCGTTGAGTATCAAGAGAGGGATCATAAATCTGTTTGTTGTCTTATTAGAATTGTAGCACAAATGGTTCGTACAGGGTGACTCATTAATAGGAAAAAATAATATTTGCCTTCTCTACCTATATTTATGGCTCACACTGTATATTATATGAAGTATATCCAACAAATTAATAGATACTTTAATGAGATATTAATTGTGCAATATTATCTTGTTATGTGTTGTAATAAAAAATGTTTTTTTCTAAAAGCATATGTTACGTATTTTGGAAATACCCTGTAATCTACCAAAATTTATGGCAATTGTTTTGTGAAATATTTATGTCCAATAATGTACAAATCACATTTTCTCCACTAACCGGAAATAAACTCATCTATCATGCGAAAAGGATATTATAAATGCGGCTGTTTAGATGTTTAACACCTTGCATCTCGGAAACTACTCATAGAATCGATTTGAGCCCATGGACTCTTTTTGCCAGAACATCAAGTTCTACAACATACTAAAATTTCAAACAATTTGACGGAAGTCCATTTTTCCATAAGAAAGGTGCCTGGTCCTTTAGTTTCCCTAAAACCACATTCGCTAAAAAATTCAATTTGAGAAATATATATCAATTATCCACGATGGATCGGTTCATAATTTCGTCTGTGGTAAGCAGAATGGAAATGAATATCCCCAAGATTAAACTTTCTCAGATTTCTCCTTTAGCAGCTATTTGAGTAGCACAGTGGAATATTCCACAAGAAATGTTTCTCTTCAACATGTTTCAGGCATTCAGTTTCGTTTCAGCCTGTAAACCTCACCTTGTACGCTAAAAGTAAAAGCCTTCTGCAGAGTAAACTAAATCACCTAAGAAGTAAATATATCTCTTCTTCTGTTTCTTTTCCCAACACCGTTCTCCCCTCACCGTTCGCATATTTTCCTTTCAGCTTACAATTTGCCGCAGCAGTGTAACTTTGCATGCGTTCCCAGGCAGATAAAATTTAAATTTTAAAATAACCTCGATGTGCTAATGTCACAAAAAATATTGCACTTTGGCTCTCGTATAAGGTTAGTCGAGAATAGATAACGCCGAGCGAGGAGTTTCGAAGGAATATGTCATTGTCTTTATCCTAATTTAAAATCTTGTCACCTCCGCGTCTTTGGCTGCCGCTTCTTCACGACTCAAGTCGCTATTCAACCTCGATTTAGGAATAGTGGTGGTTATTTATTGAATATGCGGGGCTGGAAATGGAATTGTAAATCTTTATTAAGTGTGTGATAAAAATTGTTGAAATTTATTTTTATAGCTAGCTGGTATGTAGTAGATTCAAATAGGTAGACAAACGTTAGTTACTTTAAATGCTGTTTCTACCATGGAGCTCTGAAACTAACGAAAGAATTGTATTGAAATTTGACAAATATATAAAAAATAATACGGAATAAAAAATGCAACAGGTATATTGGATGTAAACGGTATAAGTGCAAATATTTTAAGGAATAATAGTAAAGGGTGTTCCAATTTGAAGTTAAGTTTTAAGTTTTTAATAAAATACACAAATTATTTGCGAATTATTAAATCTTTTATTTCAAATGATAGTACAATTGTTTCGGTTTAGTAATGGTAAACAATATCTTGTAAGTGACCACCTGCTGCTGTACGACAAGCTTCTAATCTTTTGAAGACGCGAGATGTAAGACCGACATCTAGGATTTTCGAGAGAAGTAGCTTCCGAATCTGGAGCCGTTCCGTGTAATTGCTGTTCTCCCTTAACTCCTAGGACAGAATGTCACGATAACATTTTCAGGTTACTTCACCTGTCAGGGATATTGAATACTCTCTTTGAGGTGTCATTCCTTTGTGCATTCTGTCCTAGGAGTTAAGGAAGAACAGCAATTACCCGGAACGGCTCCAGATTCGGAACCTCTGTGTGCTGATTCTCTCGAAAATCCTAGATGTCGGTCTTACATCTCGCGTCTTCAAATTTAACGAAATGTTTCAAATACATAAAGAAGTGTTCGAGAGGACATTCAATTGTGGGAAGCGCAACTGATGAAGATTCCCTGACCAGAAAGTAATCTATATTATATATAATATATATCGTCTTGCGTACAAAGGAATGACACCTCGAAGAGAGTATTCTAATCTTTGAGTATTCTAATCTTTTATCAAAATTTTCAGTAACTTTCTGGCATAACTGCGGTCCAATTACTTGAAAACACTCAATAATGTTCTCCATTAGGTCATCAATTGTTTGTGGATCGTTGGCATAGACCTTTCCTTTCAAATAGCTCCATAGGAAAAAATTTAGAGGTATTGGATCGCAAGATCTACTGGGCCAATTAATGTTTTCTCTTCGAGCAATTATTCGATTACCAAATGTCTGTTTCAAAAGATTGATTGTTTCTGCTGCTGAATGACATGTTGCACCGTCCTGTTGGAACCACATATTCTGCACATCAATATGCTCCAATTCATCCCACAAAAAGTTAATAATCATCGTTCAATATCGATCACCATTCACAGTAACAGCATTTCCATTGTCATCTTCAAAAAAGTATGGACCAATCACTCCACCATCCCAAAACCACACCAAACAGTTACTTTTTGTGGATGCATCGGTCTTTCCATTATTTCTCGTGGATTTGCTTCACCCAAGATTCGACAATTTTGCTTGTTAACAAATCCCCTTAATTCAAAATATGCTTCATCGCTGAAGATAATTTTGTTGAAAAAAATTTACAATTTCAAGTTTCTGTTGTATGGCCGAATTAACGAATTGACGACGTAAACCAAAGTCTGTTGGCTTCATTTCTTGCGTTATCGGAATCTTGTAAGCCTTTAAATGAATATCTTTGTGCAAAATTCTGAATAAAGTGGTTTTTCGAATGTTCAATTGCTGTGCACGATGACGAATTGATGTTTTTGGTTTTTCAACAACACTAGCAATAACAGCTGCAATATTTTCTTCTGAACGTCCACTACCATGATATGTTCTGCTTTTTTCACCTTTTACTGAACCAGTTTCCACAAATTTTTGAACTATTTTTCCAATGGTAATATTTGCCGGACAATTTTCTCTTCCATATTCTGTGCGAAATTTTCTTCCAACTTCTGCACAACTTTCATCAATTGAAAATAATTTTTAATAATAAACAAGCGTTGGTCAATCGTATATCTCTCCATTTTTAATAACCGCGAATATTCCTACCTGTCACCTGTTAAATAACATATGATATTCTAGTACAAAAAATATAAATGGCGGCAAATTTAAAAATTAACCTCAAATTGGTTTTACATTCATAAACAGATAATCTTGCATTCAAAACGGTTGTGAAGTTTCATATGTAAATACTAAACAGATTATATGGATTCCATAATTACATAATTACTGGGTCTGATGTACAGGGTTACCAGAAATAGATGTTTTAATAGGTAATATTCGTAACTACAAAAGATCACACACCCTCGATCTTTTTTTTAAGAAAACCATTGAGGTTTTCTGAAATCCTAAATTGGTTGTCAACTTTTGTTTTTGAGTCATAAAGAAAAAGGTTATATTTTACGAGTTTTCGTTCTTGGGAATATCTCGATTATTTAGAAAAATAGACAAAATACATGCGAAGGCTAGTAAGGCACTTTATTATTCTAGAAACCCAGTGGCGTAATCAATTTTTTAGTAAATATTGGATCATTGGTTTTAACATTAAGAAAAGTTTTTCTGATTTTAAAGGTATAAATTGTATTAGCACAAAAAATTAAACTTTTTAGCAAAAACGTATAATTTTGAATTTCTTAATAGGTTGTTGTTTTTATCTAATGGGCTTATCATCGTCTGTTATGTAAAATATTCGGACAAGACAATAGTCATTGCTTTAAGTTGATTAACAATATTAAGATGAAACAGCAAAATGGAAATAACCAGAAATTTGAAATGTTGGAATGTTTTATTCGAAATAATAATAATTCTGAAGCTCATGTTGAATTATATTTCACCCGTTACCGGAAAGAAAACAGCCTTATAAGAATAAAAGAAAATCTATGTAACTAAAATACTGAGGAAGATTTGTTTCCTTATTTTAAAAAGAACTCTTATTAGGCCATACCACGTTTTCTAGTTTATTTGACATTTATATATATATATATATATATATATATATATATATATATACATTTAATTCGACAGACAATTGAATTAGCCATCTGTTATTGATTTATTGTACTGAATTATTATTAATGAGGCGTATTCTGTTATTTATAATAAAACTTTGTATTTGAAATTTGACGGTTCCAGTTCATACCAACAGGGGAGAGATCCATCGAACGGTATATCATTTTAATTTAATAAATTATTTATTTATTAAATAAGAAAGAATTAAATAAATTAAGATCTAAAGTAATAGGAAAACTTTTGTTAACTAATGAGCTTGTTATATATTGAACTCAAGTTGATTGTGTCCGTTTTGAAATTAACGGCTTTATATTTATTTTTATTAATGTAAAGCATTTCTAATATTTTTCTTTTCTGTGTGTTAGATTCTAAATAACATACAATGAGGAAGATTCATGGAACGTCAACCGCAAGGTAGCGCCACTGCATATAAGGGTACAATGGCCGCCACATATACAAAATGCTTATGCCTGACGGCCATTGTACCCTTGTATGCAGTGGCGCCACCATGCGGTTGACGTTCCGTGAATCTTCCTCATAGGGTGATCAAAATCAAAATTATGACCAGTTGTAAAATGGTGGCCAGCTAATGCCGTTATAACCTCTTTAGACTTGTTGGAATTTCGGCAATCATATTTATGTTGATAAATACGTTTGGACAATTTTTGTTTAGTTTCTCCAATATAGTTTTTATCACAGTTAAGGCAGTTGAGTTGGTATACTAAATTGGATTGATCACCGATTGGGGTTTTATCTTTAATACGTGTGAATAAATTACTGTTTTCATAGTATAAGTGACAATTTTTTTATTATTATTTTGTAATTCCATGAGACGAATAAGTTTATTACTTAAACCTGGAATTATAGGGATTTTAAGAAATTCCGTCTGATCTCTAAGAAGTGTTCTATTATTATTAGAGGAGTAAAGAACCGAGTTTATTAAAGATAGGGGGTAGTTATTTAATATACATATCCGTTTAATGAATTCAAAATTTTTTCCTTTAAACTTAGGGTTACCGAGATTTTCTGCTGTGTTTCATCGATTTAATGATTGCTACCTTATGTGTTAAACTATGACTAGATTTAAAATTAACATTCCTACCAGAGGCAGAAGGTTTTTGATTGATTGATTGTTATCAAAAACCCAAATGTTTGAATCCTTTGCTACAGAAAACCGTGTTTTATTAAACCTTTATAATCTTATGCTCTTATTATAGCTTTTTGACATTTTCCATGAAAATTATATCAAATACTATATCAGTGATTGAATACACTGATTTAAAATACAGATCTCTTTTGTTTTATTGTTGAAATATTGTATTTTCCAAGTTTTATCTCAATGTATGTCTGCAAAGCACGTTTCTTTCCTGCAAGCAATGTCAGGAAAAAACAAGACAATATATTTATGACTTTTCGCATCTTTTTCAGTTGCCTTGACATAAACTATTCTTGATTTAACACTTCAGATTTTATGACGCAATAAAAATAGATAAAAAGACACTGGAATGCCTCATATTTCAGTTGTAACAGCACTAAAAATTCTTGAGCGATATCGTTTTACTTAGTGGGAAAACAGACATTTCTCTTGTCTAATCCTGTTGAAGAGAAAGGACATTCTCCTCGTGGAGAACCAGACTTGATTTATGCAGCCACTTTTTTAGGGAGATGAACTCACATAAACATAAACGTTATATTTTTGAGATGTCACATTATTTTTGGAATTTTGAATGGTTTTATAGCCATTCGCCATCATTCTTTTTATAAATGGCTAATAGAGAGACATTTGTTATACGTTTTCCAAGGATAATGTTTGACGACAAATCATATTTGAAAATTAATGAATTGTTCAGTTATTAGTTAGGCAATATCACTTAGAAAATACTTAGAATATTGGAATATGGAAAATAATATTTATTTGTATTGAAACAAATCACATGAATCGTCAGTTCTAAACTTAGTTGAATTCAGTAATTTTATTTGATTTTTTTTGTTTTAACCGAACTCAAAAATAGGAAAAGGATTGTCTTTTTAATGTTATTTGTGGCATGTTCTTGATTATTTTTAAATTTTCTTAAGAATAACACCACAATTGTAATGAAAAACTGTATATTGAAAGAAACTACCAACGTTTCAAACTCGATTCTGACTTCGTTGTCAATGGCTTTATCTTTATTGATGTAAATTGCAAAATGAAAATTTAATGTATGACATTTAAATTGACATTAGAAAATTTGTTGTTTTTAGATAAACAGGTAGCACAAAAAAACCTAAAGATCATGTATTATAGTTAAACAGCTTTCAAATTAGAAGTATTTGAAAGAGTTGTCTTTAGAATTTATAAGTGGCGTTCCTAGGTACGACTTTGTTATAAGATAGCGCATTCGCCAAAAATGCGATCAAAGAATTCTATTGTTTCAGTGATCCCATTAACGTCATAAGGGAAAACCTAGGAAAAACCTTATGAACTATCCCGATACTGGGTTGTTCAAAATGAGGTTACCATTAATAATTTCTTCCTTAATTATCGGTAACCAGATACGATTAAATTCTACAGAAGTAGAAGCGATACAATCGTCTTCATTCAAAAGAATTAAGGCAGACTCTTTTATTTTTCGTTTCGTGTTATATTGTTCTTTGTGAAGTATAGTTGAATTGCCAAATTGTATTTTATGGCCTAGGTTCCAAGCATATTCACAAATTTTCGATTTTTCAAATTGTTATTTCTTTATGTAATTCTTGTGTTCATTTATTCGTACGTTTAATGGTCTCGATGTTTCTCCAATATAAAATAAATTTTATATTGGAGAAACAACCACATCATATAACAGTTTTTTAATTACCCTATATAATTTTAATTTCACATTTTCCAAGATTTTTATACCACTTAACGTCCACTCCACTTTATATTCCAACCATCCAATATATACGGTTGCCTATGGACGGACCACTATCATTCTACTTCGTCCTATATTTCAATCATCGTATAAATACAACTCCTTCTATGACTTTATTTTGTGATTTTGTTTGTTATAACCAAACACCCTATGTATAAACGCACCAAATAGCAGTTTAGAGTTTGACATGTGTTGTCACTGAATTTTCTATTAGGCCGGGAGAATGTGAAAATTTTCATTTAAATAGGTATTTGCCTGGTATACAAACAAAACGAGCTTGGTACTCATTGATTTTCGGAGCCGAAAATACTATACTTTACTACCTATATCCTTGAGATGGACATATAAAATTTTCAAATTCATTTCGATGAAATTTTTGATACGAATTTTGGAATTTTGGGCGATTTTCTTCAAAACTGCAAGTTGCACGTCGCAAAAAAGTATATGAGATCACCTAGGAATCTTTCTTTATAGATTAAACGTTAAAAAACTATATACATCCATAAGGAGTTTTCGAAAAATCGACCAATATGTTAGGGATATGGGTCAATTTCCATGAACGCATGTGTTCATTGACAAATTTCATCACTTTACCAATAGAATTCTTTTCCAAAATTTTAAGTTTCACCAATCCGGATATATCCTCTATTAAACAAGACCATATTCATACAAAACGGTACACCACAGGAGAAGAAATCAGGTAACATACATACAAAAAAAAACAAAAAAAATACCCGAGGAACTGAAACCTACTCCTTTTTGGAAGTCGGTTAAAAACATTAACTTTACAAAATTTTAGTACTTTTCTAATTACTATAGCATCAGTTTTATCAAAACATTAATTTCAAACACTTCCTTCTGGGTGTCGCGATTTCTTTGTCAGTGAGTATAAAACTACCAAGACATTACAATAAAAAGGACAGTTTCACTCAATGCCATATTCGGCTCAAATTCAATTTTGTTCTTATTAATGAATTCTGTTGAATCATTCGAACATAATTAAGGCTAAAAAGTCACATAATATGTCTTTGGCATTATAGCAACACAAATTGTATAAAAAAAACTATATAATTAAGGGTGAGCGTATGTAGGTATGTAGACAAATTAATATCTACAGTTTTTTAATGAAATCTCAGATGTTATGTATAAGGAGAGTCGACATTTCCTTATAAAAAGTTATTGCATAACAATAAAATTATTAACCGTTTACTATTTACAACAATGTAATTAAATAAAACATGCTGTTTTAGTCGTATATATAAGAATTTTATTTTTCGTATAAGGGAGGCACAAATGTCTGTATTTGGTATTAATTTATTAATTAAGTTTGAGTAGTATAAAGAAATTATTTTAAACTGTTTGTTATAATATTATATTATATGCACCCTAGATTAATATTTCTTGGAGATCAACACAAAACACATATCAAAAGAGTAGAATTCTGATAAATGAGGACAAATCACTTTTACTTAATAATCACAAAGCAAATTAATAATGGTTAACACCTTTTGAATAATTCTATATCGGGATAGTTCATATGGTTCTTTGATAACATTTTTGGCGAAGAAACTACCTGACAACAAAGGCGCAGCTAGCAGAGCCACACATAAATTCTGGGCAATATTCAGTTTCTTCCAACATGAAGGCTGTTTGACTATTATATACGGTTTTCTGATTTTTTTGCTACCCTGTATATCTAAATAAATAATAGATTTACTTAGTTATGTAAGTTAACATTTTCAAAACAATCAATTCAGTTTCAAGTTGGACTTCCGGTAAAAATGGCGGGGCGGCCACATATGTGCGTGTGATAGGTTTAGGAAAATTTCTATAAAATTATAATATGTATATATATATATATATATATATATATATATAATATTCTCGGTTATCTAGAAAGGTATTAGCTACTCCCTATAGACGCTCAAAAGTGTTTAAGACGCTCCGGTAGTGATGGTTTGTGTTGGAATTAGTGAAAAGCCGGAGGTCCAAGGCTGCCTTGCCCTGTATATAGATTGTACATAATCCCCAATTTACATTCAGTGTGGGGTTATATCAGTTATTTCATGGAAAGCAACAGTACAAAGTTTTATTTTAGTCAAGTGACGGTTCAAATGTGTTAAATCAAAAATCACCAATTATTTTATGGATCACCAAAGACAATTAGTTTATTTTAATACAAGAGGCAGTCTTTAGTTATTATATTTACTCGGACTTTTAAAGTTATTTATTATTGGTGTAATACATAAACTATACATTTCATTATGGTATCAAGGGTATTTACCCATAGCCACTGTACCAGGAGCAACTCCTGATGAAGAAGAAGATAGTTTTATGTATGTTTTATTTCAGATTTCAGAGTCATTGCCAAGGCAGTCAGATTAACATTCTCAATCGTCTGAATTTTTTGAAATATACAATTTATTTTTCTCAAATCAGGAGCTGTTCTTTCTGGTTAAAGATGGTGTTACCATATTTCAGCACGGATTATTTAAGAAAAGATCAGTAGCTACTAACTTAGTACCTTTCATTCAGTATATTTAGAATTGTATGGATAACGGTCAGTCAGTATGTGCTGTGTACACCGATTTTTCCAAAGCATTTGACAAGGTACATCATCCGACACTGGTCGCTAAACTTGTAAATTTCGGTGTGCATGGCATGGTACTGGATCTTATTTGTTCATATATCTCCAACAGAACCCACTATGGTGCTCTAAACAATGGAAAGTCACTCCTATTAATTCGGGTGTTCCACAAGGGTCCCAACTGGGTCTCTTATTATTTAGTATTTTCATTTCAGAAGTAGCTGAATGTTTTTCTTTTTGTAATGTACTCTTATATGCTGATGACATGAAAATCTACAGAAAAATCTCAACAATTAATAATTAGCAATTAATGCAAGCCGACCATTGTACTTGTTTTGTTTCTGTCAAGTCAACAGATGAAGTCCAATTGTATATTTTCAAGATTAGTTAATCCACCACTAGTTGATTTGACCATCAATAATGATATTATTCCCCAAGTAACTCAAATTAAAGATTTAGGAGTTATTATGGACAAAAAGTTATGCTTTGATAACAACATTTCCCGTATGGTACAAAAAGCCTTAAGGCTCCTGGGCTATATTCTAAGGTATACAAAAGATTTTAAAGACCATAGTACAGTAATATGGTTGTATATTTTTTACGTATGGTGTTCTTTAGAATATTGCAGTATGGCCTGGAATCCTATGTATGATAAGTATATAACATCCCCATAACATGTACAAAAAAAATTGTTTATGAACTTAATTATAGATATTCTAGATTTCGACAATACTAAGAATATAGTGACAACTTGAAATTTTACAATCTTCAGAGACTGATTATCAGAAGACAATTTGCGGATGTTTGTTTTATTTATAAAGTTAATAACAATATGTTGTGTTCTGAATGGTGTCTCAAGAATTTACCAATTAATTGCAATTTTCCTAGAATAAGACACAAACAGATTTTTTACGTTCCTTACTATTCTACCAACTACTACGGTAACTCCCCGTTAATAAGAAGTATGAATGCTTATAATATAATTTGTCTTTTAAACGTAGATATTATTTCCTTCAATTTTACTAATCTTAAGAAAAATTTATCTAGATCTTTACAAAAGTTTTATAATACAGGCGTAAACAGTGATATATAAACATGATCCACAACATAATTAAACAGTTTTATGTTTGTCTCTTTAGATATTGATAAGATTGGGACTTTGTTGCTAAGTAATTAATTCGAGTTCACCTATTTGTAATTTTCTTTTTGTTATGTGTGTCATCTTTATTAAGGGTTTGCCATGGTGATAACCTGTAAGTTGACCTATTGTATATAAATAAATAAATAAAATAAATGTGTTGTTATTTAGTCAAAGAACCATAAAAACAGTAATAATGTTGAATTATAACTGGAAAAAGAGGCCAAAAACTAAATGATGTACAAAATGACGTTTAAAAAAAATCTTTATTGAATGAACCTGTCCCTCAATCTTTTTTTGACAGAAAGTTTATAAAAGGCCTTTTCATATTCGAAATTTTTTTGTTGCCGTGCGCCATTTTTTTCGAGCAGTTGTCAGACCATTGGCATGTAAATACAATGGTTTTTTGCTCGAAAAAAATGACAGAAGTTGACGCTTGCCCACTAGAAATTTTCGAATATGAAAAGGCCTATTGGCAACTGGCTGGGTAATCAACATAACCTACAAATATGACAATAAGTATTTTCAAAGAAATACTTCCTAACTTTTGTGTTTCTTGTTTTAATATAAATATTTTTTAAATTTTCTAAAAAGTACCTACATTGTTGCAATAACTTTCTTAAGTTGCTTCTTATTTTTTTAGGAATTTATAATTGAAAGAAAGTGTTTTTCTTCCAGCCTCAAAAATCTACTGTCAGAAACATCAAATAATTAAAATGTTTGCAAAATTTTTTTCAACCGCCCTAAGAGTGCATTAATTAACCAAGTGCAAACTTCTTTTATAAAATCCACTTAATGATCAAAGTGCCAATTGAAAAATTCCTATTAATTAAACTTCTTCATAATATAAGAAAGTATTCACAAAATTTCTAAAAACGGTTATGAAAACTTATATTATTGTTGTATGTCCTGTTCTTAAACTGCCTCCTCCGTATTTTAAGAACTCATTTGCTATGTCCTTTCGTTCGGGTGAATGTCTATTCTTCATACTTCCAGTCGATTAATCTCAATTTCTTACCTAATTTGTAGCATGGAAGTTTGCTCATTAATTCTTGCTATCATTTCCTTTAATTCATCAAACTTTTAAGAACAAAAAATATTGATAATCTTTTTATCAAACATTTGCCCACAGTCAGACCACATTTTAAGATATATGGAGGAATACCGTCAGAATACCTTTGAACTTATCAAGCTTACAGATTTCTTCATCTATACAAGATATATAAACAATAATATCATGGATCTTCAATGAACTTAGAGATACTAATGGGGTAAACGAGCGCCTCTTATTACTATAAACTGTCTTAAAATACTCTGCTAAGAGTTTCTGAATCTCGGGTTGAATTTATCTTGAATATGGAAACAAATATTTTCGTTCATCATCTCATCACTCATCAAGAATCAATTATAGGTATTCCTCAGGCCACAGTGTTGGTACCCCTATTATTTATATTGCATTTTAATAACCTATTAACTAGTATACAGAATCAGGTGATTATGTCTTTAGGTGAATACACTGCTGGCATATCAGCAATAAAACTTGGACACAAGTCAAACTAAAGACGAACGAATTATCGTTAAATATTTAACCATTGTCTTCATATTTGGTAGCAATCGCTGATGGTTTCACAAAATTCTTGTCTATGTAGATGGCAAATACTAAGATTAACTGGTATTATACACGCCTAGGTATTATTCCTGATTATAGGACGTTATCTATACATAAATAGGCAAAGACAAAACTATTAGGTACCATTTTCTCCTCTGTCTCTTAACCGATTTTCTTCATTTTTGTTTTGTTAAGTAGCTACTGACGACCTTCAGTGCAGAATGCTAATATTAATTTATAATATTGGTTCATTCATTAAATAAAATATAATGAAAATTTATTATTTATGTCTATACTGTCAACGCCAAACAACTCACAGTGCCGCCGCCGCCAGACGGTCAAAACAATATATGGAGGTAGCGATCGTTATATTCTTAGAGCATGTACCTCTGGAAGTGGCATATAAGCGTTGTTAATGTTTAGTGGTAAAATAGTCAATGTAGTAGAAGATCAGTAGGTATTGATTTTTCGGACGCCTTGCAGTAACTTTCATATTAAATATTCTGTTTTTAATGTGAATTTAATTATTTGATTAACATATTATTATCACAACCTTCCGCAAGGTGTTGTGTAAAAAATTGTTAGACAGCGGACAATCGAGAATGTATTAAATATTTAAGTTCTCCTAGGGTTGTTGGTCCTCTCTTTTCCTTAATAGTCGTGAACTTGATTGAAATCGCAAATGACGAAAACTTTTAGGTTGCAAAGAACAATCTTCCAATTACATCGAATATTTTGTTAGGAGCGGGACCAGCCAAAAATTTGGGGGTTATTCATTTGTCAAAAATATTTCGAATGCCGATATTTGATAACATTTTTTTTTATTGCAATAGATTTGTTAATATGAGTGAACAATTTTGGTCATTACATCTACTTCTCCGATTTCTCCACAACTCTGTTTCTTATAAAAATATAATTTTTACAATTTCATGAAATAGGGTTGAATTTCGACCACTGGGTGACCACTAGTGTTATGAAAATGTTGAATGTATTCAGAATAGTTAGAATAGTATTCAACATTTAGTGCCTAATACAAAAATTTCTCAGCAATAAAGGAACCAAATACTATGAGATTGCCATTTTATGCATATTCCATAGCATTTTCAATTGTGGATTTATATTCTAGAAGAGCATATAGCTACAATATACCTCTCTCAGAAACAGCTGAAAAGAGGTTATTTAAGATTAGGTAGAACTGAAAATCAATTTATTTTGTCACCTACAAATTGTTTGTATTTTATTTTCTTCAAAACCTAATAGGTTTCGGTAGGCTCTGAGATGCCATACTTCCTATTGTCTTCTAAATGTTATTTGTGACATATTTTTGATTTTTTTATGTCTTCTTGGGAAATAACACTACAATCGAAACAAAAATCTCTATATTGAAGGAACCAAACGTCTACTCTAACCTCGCTTTCAATGCCTTCAACATGTATTAAGAATATAAAATACAAAATGAACGTTTGATATGTGACATTTATGTTGACATAAGAAAACTTTATTGTTTCTAGACATACAGCTAGCACAAAAAATTCTAAAGATCATGTATTACAGTTAAACAGCATTCAAAATAAGAAATACACTGAAATCACTAATATCGAAAATTGAGTTTTGTTGGTTGGTTTACAACCAACAAAACTCAGAACTCAAAAAACTTGCCTATGCAAGATTCCTTGCGAATGCAATAAATTTTATATTGGAGAAACATCGAGATCTATAAACTTACGAATTAATGAACACAAGAAACACATAAAGAAACAACAATTTGAAAAATCTAAAATTTGTGAACATGCGTGGGACCTAGGCCATAAAATACAATTTGACAATTCAACTGTACTTCTCAAAGAACAACATAACATAAAACAAAAAAATAAAAGAGTCTACGTTAATTCTTTTGAATGAAGACGAATTGTATCGCTTCTACTTCTGTAGAATACAATCGTATCTGGTTACCGAGTATTAAGGAAGAAATTGGTAATGGCCATCTCCTTTTGAACAACCCAATATCGGGATAGTTCATAACATTTTTCCTACGTTTTCCCTTATACATATACATTTTTGGCGAATGCGCTATCTTATAAGAAAGTCGTACCTAGGAACGCCACTTATAAATTCTAAAGGCAATTAAGTTCTTCCAACTTGAAAGCTATTTAACTGTAATACAAGATCTTTAGATTTTTTTGTGGTACCTGTATATCTAGAAACAATAAAGTTTTCTTATGTCAACTTAAATGTCACATATCTAACTTTCATTCTGCATTTTATATTTTCAATACATGTTGTTCCGAGTAGATCTGGAAACGTTTGGTTCCTTGAATGTACAGATTTTTGTTTCCATTGTGGTGTTATTTCCCAACAAGACATAAAAAAGTAATAGTACCTGTTTGTTAACGAATTTGTTAGCCATTACTATTGTATTTTCAAATGAAAACATTTTTTCTATTATCCTCGAAAAGGATTTTTATTCGTCAGAACAAACTATGCAATTAAATATTTTTTGAATTATCTCAATTATAAAAATTTGAAGAGAAATTAGGTGTTTTTGATCTGTTTGATAATTTTACTATGGCTAGAAAATTCCAGAAGTAGTAACTTTCGGAGAAAAGGTTTATGTTTGACTAAATCATTTTTAGTCCAGTCAGCAACCGGTTTTGGGTAGCAATTCTTTCCAACAACATGGATTTACGTGAAATTTGGCATGGAGGCAGTAAATACCTCAAGGTTCAAAAGTTATATTGTGCCGAGGTGTGCTTTCTACCAGAGGGTGAATGCCACCCCTTCTCGGGGGGTGAAAATTTAAAATTCAATCTAACCTCATATATCGATATACGAGGCAATTCTAAGCAAAAAATGTTCTGTGCACATTTGTTGTTAAGTCAATAGTTTTTTAGTTATTCACAGTTGAAGTTGCTGAGAATTCGACCAAAAAATTCATATTTTTGAACCTTTTTTTAACAATAATAAAAGAGCTTGAAAAAATCTTTAATATGAGCAAGACAAAAGTCTTGAACAGTAAGAATGACAGAGTTATATTGAAAAAAAAAGTGATCTTTATTTTTTGAAGGAAAAATCAGAACTTGGATCAACAGATTTTTCGTCATAATGAAAATTTAACGTTACCCATTTACAAATAACTGTATTGATGTTCAAACAATGTGTTTAAGACGTCTGACTGGTTTTGATATCGTAATTTTAAATATATATACGATTTCCTTATTATTATATTTTTTTAATTCTCAAAAAAACTAGTGAACACTTGGTGCTATTTTTAGCTAATTATATCCTTAAAAATAAGTGAAATGTGTATTAATTATCGAACTAAAAAATGTAAATAAGTTTGTAAATACTCTTGAATTGGATATTTGATATAAACATAGAAAATTATTATTGGAATCGAGATTACTTCAATTATAAATCGAGTTTTCAAGAAAGATAATGGAATAATATAATCAGTAAGTTTATATTCTGATTTATTAATTTTTTAGCAAAAACATTTTAATGATATTTTTAAATTATGTATTTTTACTTTTAGGATATAATATTTCTTTTTTATAACGCTTCTTGTGGGACATGTAACGGATATAAGTGCCACAATTTTCCGCCAATTTTTGATCAGGAGGAGAATAGTGGCAGTGAATCTGAGGAAGGTATTTAAATATGTGCGATTTAACAAATGTATAGAGATAAGTTATAAAACTGACAAAAAAATGTTAAATTTCATTGTTATAACTTACTTTTTTTTAAATAAAAATTTATATTAAAGAAACGTTTTTTTCAATTTTGTAAATCACTTGTGACCTTTTTTGTAATGTTATCAGATGGCGTGACTATTAATGATTAAAATAAAAAATATATATACAAAACATTTAAAAACATGTTCTCATATTTTCTTTAGTTGTTTGAAACAATTTTAAGTATAAAAAACTTATTCGTACAATTTTCGCAGTTTTTATGCAATGGGAGGAGATTATTTAAAAGAACATAAGTACACTTAAGATATTGTTCATGATTTTTTTTACAGGTTGAAATATTTTTTTATATATATAAAACTTGTTTGTACAGTTGTTACAATTTTTATGAAATGAGGGGTGGTTTTTGAAGGTTGAATCTTAATAAATTGAGAAACCATATAACATACACATAAAAACACGGTCATATGTTATTTTACAATTTGAAATAATTTTTTCGTATATAAAACTTATTTTTGTACAATTTTCACAATTTTTATGCAATCAGGGGAGATTTTTGAGGGATAAAGTCTTGTAATACCACTAAATAACCCATAAAAAAGATAATATTCAGTAAAAATGCACTGTAAAGATGTTGCAAGCTATTAAAAATGGTTTTTTCCATGAAATTAGTTTTAAGGGTAGATTTTTAAGGGTTTATTTGTTGAAAAAATATATAATTAACATTATGCGTAGTATTTAATAATTAGGTTATTTATTCAAGCAATAATTAGCTCATGAAATGTTTATTTCTTGATTTTTATGAGAAGGGGTAGTTTTCGCCCCTAAACAGAAGGGAGCCCACATCGTACATATATAACTTTTGATGAAAAGGGTTAGACAAGCTTAATTCCAAATTTTCATACAAATCATGTTGTCCGAAAAAATTGCGAGGTAATATGCTATTTTTACAGTTGGTGGCTGGACTATATCAACATTTATTAAATTTAATTATCTATTTTTTAAATTAAATTAGTTGACTTAAGTTAATTAAGCCCAAACTTCTATCCTAAAATTCCACCCACTTAATGACGAAAGTACCCTTAGAAAAATTGCAATTACCTTATTAATTAAACTTCCGCATAATCTAAGAAAGTTTTCACAAAATTCCCAAAAACTCTTAATGAAAAACACCAATCAAAAAACAGATGAGCAATGAAAACTTCCCGACTTTAAAATAAATTAATTCATCAAACTTTTACGAAAAAATGATCGATAAGCTTTTCAGCAAACTTTCGCTCACCGTCTCATCATCCATCAAGAATCATCGATCCTTCAAACCGTTCCACCTCCTACCACAGTTCCGAAACTGCTCCACATAATTTTTTTTATTCTTTTTCCACCTGTCGTCCAATCGAAATACCGACGTTCAGATATATCAATTAAAAGGGTAAAACCAGTAGGCGAGCGTAATAACAGAGAGATAACAAAAACAATAACCGCCCGGCCCGGCACGTGCGATCCCACGTACGCAGTCAAACAGCGACGCAACGGCGATTCGTACGGGCCCTCGTACGTCGATTGTTTCGAAAGAAGGAAACCAGGCGCCGAAATCGCGGCAAGCTGTGTGTCGACGTCGACCTCGCGAGTCGAACTGGCAGGACGGCGGCGGCGGGTACAGCACACAGCCTCCTGTGATTCGAGCAGCAGTAGCAGGACCAGCGACCAGCCGCCTTGATGAGCTTTAGCAGCTTCTCGTATGGCGCCACGGAAGTCTTCCGGATCACACCTGTGTGTGTGTATTTGTGTGTGTCTGCCACACTGCTGCTTGATTATTTGGCGCACCATTTCTGATACGTCCTTATCTGGATCCTGCGGCAGGTAGTTAGTCCTGCGTCGAGAACGTAAATCTTTTAATTCTGCCATCGCACAAGGACGTTTTCGTTTGGCGCTGCCGTCTTTAGTAGGTGAAGGTAATTCTGATCAATTGATTAGGTTTTTAATTATAGAATTCAGCCACAGGAAAGATGAAATGCAGGTTTCCTGTGACAAAATGTGAATGGAGATGATCGAGTATTCTTAGAAACGCACTCAGAATGTTCAGTAGGGCTTCACACGAGACGACAGTAGACGAGAGTATCAAAAATCTCGTCTCGGTCTTGTCAATTCCTATAAAATTTTGTTCACGTCTCGTTACCAGTTATCTTGTCTCGTCTCGTTGCGAGTTGTATCGTCTCGACTCGTTTAAGTTTATATAATGATAATAAATATTATATAAACTCAATAATAATTATGATTGAAGAAAACGAATTACTTTGTTATTTATTAAATAAACATAAAAACTGATGATTGGTTCAGTCTTCACTTGATGAAAATTCATTTTTAAGATTACTTAAAAAACAACAAACACTTGTTTAAATTTTCACTTTTTATTTATTTAAATTTGACATATGTTTCGCCAAGTCTGGCATCATCAACAATTGGAAATACAAGGAATGCTAAATTTATATTTCATACAAAGGAACTACAGGTAAGGTAATAAAATGATTAAAAGGTTTTAATTCTGGGGAATTTGGGAAGAAGTGGGCTCGATATAGGTCAGTTAAATTATACATTTATGAAATTGTTCACAATAGATGTTAATAATATAATATATTATTTAGAGATGGATTTTAAGGTTAAGTAATGGAGATGAATTGGTATCAGTTTGGTCGTTTAATAGATTAGGAGAATTTTTGTTTTCATTAATTTTTAGTGATTCAAACAGATATAATTTTTTAATTTTGTAAATGTAAAATTTCAAGTGCATTCTGAGGTACATGGTTTTCTTTCAATAAGTGGTCCGCAAATGTCGATTTGTTTTGTTGTTGATTTTCGAAAGCCCTAGTGTGTTCACGCCATCTTGAATTGAAAGATCTTCCAGTGTGACCAATATAGAAATTGGGGCAACTACCACAGTTCAACCTATAGACACCCGAGTTAGAATTTTTGTCAGTCTTGTCTTTGTTGTTTCTTATATGTCTAGATAAATTGTTGTTTGTTGTGAAGGCTGTTCCTGTTCTCTAAAAATTGGGAGATTTTTTGTGTGGGGGTTCCATTGAATGTGAGAGTACGGTATAATTTAGGTGTAGGATTGGGGTCAGTGGGATAGACTTCTTTAATCGTAATTTTCTGTTTAATAAGTTGTCAATAAGTTGAGTGGTGTAACCATTGTTGACTGCCATGAGTTTGATTCTTTCAAGTTCCGTATCAGTCAGTTTTGTTAAGTGGTATTGTCACGAGTCTGTGTAACATACAGTGATATGCAGCAAGTTTATGTTGTATGGGTGGTGTGAACTATTGTGGATGGTAAGGTCAGTGTGTGATGGTTTATGATATATGGAGAATGTGTGTTTGGGGTCTTGCCTTTTAATTGTTAAGTCTAGGAAATTTAGTGTGTTATATTTAGTGTTTCTGTTTCAAGTGTGAATTTTATGTTGGGGTGTATTTGGTTTACGTAGTTGTGTAGTAACTGTAATTGTCGATGTGTACCCGTAAAACACGCAATAATATCATCGACCTATCGGTACCAATACAGGATTTTGTTACTGAGATCGTGTTTGAAAATTAGCGTTTCTAAATAGTGCATGAATATTTCAGATAGAAGGGACCTTAAAGGATTGCCCATAGTTAGGCCTTGAGTACTGTTGTGAATGTTGTTGTTGAATTTGAAATAGTTTTGGTTGATACAGAGATGTAGAAGAGAAAGAATTTCATTTTTGATTATGGGATTGATATTATTCTTGTCTGTTAGGTTTATGATTAGATTGATGCATTCATCAGGTGGTAAACTGGGAAATAGATTGACTACGTCAAATGAAAGGAGTTTGGCATTATTAGGAAGAGGGATTTTTTGGATCTTTGAAACTAGATCAATGGAATTCTTGATACTGTATGTGGGGGTAAATTTGGTGTATTGTTTTAAAACACCAAGAAGAGACTTGGAAAATTTAGAGGCAGGGGCTGAAAAATAAGAAACTATGGGCCTGATGGGGTGGTTATTTTTGTGTAGTTTAATTAAGAAATATAAGTGGGGGGCTTTTGGGTTCATTATTGTAAGTGAACTTTTTTAGAAGTCATTGAATAGGAAAGTGATATCTTTAAGGGTATTTCTAACTTGAAGTTGGTATCTATTGGTATGATCTTTTTAAGGATAGGGAATTTGGATGTATTTAGAAAGGAGTTGATGTAGTCAGTTTTATCTATCTGAAATATTCATGGACTATTTAGAAACGCTAATTTTCAAACACGATCTCAGTAACAAAATCCTGTATTGGTACCGATACGTCGATGATATTATTGCGTGTTTTACGGGTACACATCGACAATTACAGTTACTACACAACTACTTAAACCAAATACACCCCAACATAAAATTCACACTTGAAACAGAAACAGATAACACACTAAATTTTCTAGACTTAACAATTAAAAGGCAAGACCCCAAACACTCATTCTCCATATATCATAAACCATCACACACTGACCTTACCATCCACAATAGTTCACACCACCCCATACAACATAAACTTGCTCACTGTATGTTACACAGACTCGTGACAATACCACTTAACAAAACTGACTGATACGGAACTTGAAAGAATCAAACTCATGGCAGTCAACAATGGTTACACCACTCAACTTATTGACAACTTATTAAACAGAAAATTAAAGAAAATTACGATTAAAGAAGTCTATCCCACTGACCCCAATCCCACACCTAAATTATACCGTACTCTCACATTCAATGGAACCCCCACACAAAAAATCTCCCAATTTTTACAAAACAGGAACAGCCTTCACAATAAACAACAAATTATCTAGACATATAAGAAACAACAAAGACAAGACTGACAAAAATTCTAACTCGGGTGTCTATAGGTTGAACTGTGGTAGTTGCCCCAATTTCTATATTGGTCACACTAGAAGATCTTTCAATTCAAGATGGCGTGAACACACTAGGGCTTTCGAAAATCAACAACAAAACAAATCCACATTTGCGGATCACTTATTGAAAGAAAACCATTTACCTCAGAATGCACTTGAAATTTTACATTTACAAAACAAAAGTAAAGAATTATGTCTGCTTGAATCACTAGAAATTAATAAAAACAAACCTTAAAATCCATCTCTAAATAATATTATATTATATTATTAACATCTATTGTGAACAATTTCATAAATGTATAATTTAACTGACCTATATCCAGCTCACTTCTTCCGAAATTCCCCAGAATTAAAACCTTTTAATCATTTTATTACCTTACCTGTAGTCCCTTTGTATGAAATATAAATTTAGCATTCATTGTATTTCAAATTTCTCATGAAGCCAGACTTGGCGAAACATATGTCAAATTTGAAGAAATAAAAAGTGAAAATTTAAACAAGTGTTTGTTGTTTTTTAAGTAACTTAAACATAAAAACCGTGACTAGTTTTGACAATACTATTTTATTAGCGCACCCCATAAATAGAAGTCTATAACTGCCAAATCGGGAGACCGGGGTGGCCATTCGCGTGGGTCATTTCTTCCCATCCAAGAGTTTGGATAGATATTATTTAAGTGTTGTCTTACTAATAACGAGTTATGAGCAGGTGCTCCATCATGTTGGAACCACTCAATTTCTAAACGAGTTCTCATATTCAAATTATGCAACATGTCTTGAAAAGTGTATTACAAGAAATGCAAGTAGCGCTCCCCAGTAAGTGATTTTTCATAGATAAAAGCCCCAGAATAGTAGTCCCTATGATACCACAGCAAACATTAAAACCAAATTTTATCTGGGGTCGTCTTTGTTCTACATGGAAAGGGTTTTCTTTAGCCCAGATATGCTCATTGTGTCTATTGAACATACCGCAGTTAGTAAATCTAGTTTCATCTGACCATAACACTTTTAATGGAAACTTTGGATTGTCAAGGCACGTGTCTCTAAACCATGTACAAAACAAAATACGTCGATGTTCATCACCAGCATGCAAAGTTTGAGAAACTGAAAGTTTGTACGGGTGGAACTTGTGCGCTTTCAGTGCCTTAACTACAGTTCATTGAGATGTGACAGCTTCTGCTGCAATCTCACGAGTTGATGTAGATGGATTTTAATTTACCATTGCCAAAACATTTATTTGTGCTGCTTCGTTAAGTACAAAGTAAGATAGTTTTTTCCCACGAGGCAACATTTTGTTTAAATGGTTCAGTAAACAGGCGAAATTTTCGATATTGGGTATCAGAAAACCCACATTGGATTATGGAAAGTCATACACAGTTTTCCAAGAAAGTTAACCTATGAGCCGGAATTATGGATCCTTTTTTTATTGAGGGAACACTTAAGTCGGAAATGTATTTAGACCTATTACAAATTGACATTATACCCTGTTTAATCCCCAGAACTTTACCCGAATGGTAAAAATCCCAATATACTGGCGGATTCGGTATGGTTTCAACAGGATGGAGCGCCCCCGCACTATTTGCGAACAGTCCGAGATTATCTTGGCAATATTTTCCCAAACAGATCGATCGGAAGGAGAGTTAATATCAAATGGTCAGCTAGGTCTCCAGATCTAAGCCCGTTAGATTTTTGTCTTTGGGGTTACGTGAAATCGAAAGTCTACATCAATAAGCCGGCAATTATCGAGGAATTAAAGAACAGAATTAGGGTCGAATTACAAGGAATCCTACCACAAACGCTAAATGAAGTGTTACGAGAATTTGAAAACCGTCTTAGGTACTGTCAGAAAGTTAATGGTCAACAATTTGAACATTTAATTTGATATGTTGATGTTTTTTTTTTCTTCAATTTTGAAATAAATGTAATTATTTTAATAACTGTTAATTTTCGGTATAGGACATTGTACATGCAAAATACTTAGAATTGAATGCAGAATGTTTAAGTACTTCTTGGGAAATAACACCACAGTTAAGAAAATTGCTATATATTCCAAACGTTATGGGGTCAAGGTCAGACCCGTTCTGAATGGTTAAGAAACTATGAATAAAAAAAGCACAATTGTAAGATGTAAAATTAAAATATTTGACAATCTCTGCCAAACGAAAAAATAGTTCGTTTTTATTGTAAAATGAGTCGGAAAACAGATGTCAAAAAACTGTTATTAACCGCTATGTTTCCAAAAGATATAACAGTTTAATAATTTAAAACAGTACTTCTTGGAAAGTCCATCAATTTTACCACCAAATTCTTCTCGATTTTTATTTGGTAAGAGATTTCACAGGATTAATTAATTAAAGGAACTCTCGAAATTTTTATCAAGGTGACACATGGAATACCTGAGCAACGACATATAAACTACCATAAAAAAATCAACCTTTAAATCACAACGAAAAAGAGAAACCCCGTGATTGTTATTTATGTCCCTGTGGAGTATGGACTAAAGTAACAAAAAACATTCAATTCCGCGGTGCAAACACAATGGATGAGGCTCGTTATTATTTTACGTCCGTTATCTTTTCACTTATCTCTCGGATCATCGTCGTTCATAACCTTCAATATAAATGCGAAACGTCGTCGTAAGGTAATGCGTGAACTACATATTTTTCGACATAATTATGATGAACCTTATTGTTATTCCCAACGTGGCCGCATAGCTTAGCGCGGCATCGCGTACTGTGCCGTGAATATTCGCATAAATTCTTCCCATTAAAGATTAAGATTTCGGTTTCGTCGTCTTGACGGTTCTTACGAATAAGGATAATGAGTTCGAATGAAAAACGTACCCATGGCTTTAGTTAGTAGAAATTAATTTACCAAATATAGGTTGTAACTGAGACTCCCAAACACACTCTGTATGATCTAATCTATACAATGTGTAACAACACTAAAAGAGGACCTGTAGACAAAGCGATTTGTATTTTTAAATGCGCATTTATTCAACAAAAAAATTATATAAATATATATAACTTTCTTATTCTAAATGCAAGCCTCTGTATATTATTTATTTTATGGATTCTCCAGAAAATCCTAGTCATAATTCATGTACAATGTCCTTACCTATCTTCAACTGTTTCGGAAATATTAAGTATTTTTAGATTTATTACAAAAATTAACATTAAAATAATTTGGTCAAGTGCGAGTTGGACTTGCATACTTAGGGTTCCGTACCACCTTCAAGATTCTAATATTCCAGTTTCAGCCAAGCAGCTAATGAGTGCATTTTCTTATATTTACCCTTATATCTTTTAAAGAGAGCGTTTTAAATTTATAAAAAATATACACTTTGATTTTCCACACATAGACTTTTTATTTTATCTGCTTCAGGATTCGCTTGATTTTTATCAGAATACATATATATTTAATTTTCTAATTTGGCCCCCAAAAATTAACATTAGAATTTTATTTTACTAATAAACTTTCAGAGAAGTCTTTTATAATCTACGGTCTGAGTTTTGAGGCTCTGTAGACTGGAAGACTGTTATTCAAATTATTAAAAAATACAAATAAAATATATTTTTCAGAATTTAAATAGTGTAGTTTCTAAAGTGGGAATTAAGTCGATGTTTAATATTTTTGTTAATATCTTTTAAACAAATGATTTAAAAATATGATATATTTGTAATTCACATAATGAGCCTTTCATCTGATATATTACATGATGCGTTTGAAAATTGATTCTTTATTTTCCATTTAATTGTATAATTTGTCCCTAAAATTACTATGGGGGTTTTCAAATAATTGATTTTCAGTTTAATTCTATTATTTGTGGGCCAAATAATAGAATTAGGGATTTTTTCATATTTTTCCTATAAACAAAGAAAATTAGGTCTTATAGTTTAGGGAATAACGGGGGAATGGGTATTTTTTTAATATTTTTTTAATACATTTTTAAATATTGATTTTAAAAAAATTAAAAAAATTGATTTGTATTCGTCATAATGAGCCCTATGATTTGATATATTACATGACCCGTTAGAAACTATTATAATTTTTTATTTTCCATTTAATTCTATAATTTGCGCCCCAAAATAAATATTAGGGGTTTCTCATTATTTTTCCAGTAAAGTTCAGGTGAGGGGCTATACTTCCATTTTTTCAAAATTTTTCAACTTATGGTTTCGGAGATAGGGGGGGAATGGGTAAATTTTTGTATATTTTTGTTAATATATTTTAATTAATTTATTTTAAAAATATGAAAAAAATATATTTGTTTTCTTCATCATGAGCCCTTTCATTTGATATATAACATGATGGGTTAGAAACAATTTTAATTTTATATTTTCCATTTAATTCGATAATTTGGCCTCCAAAATGAACATTAGGGGTTTTTCCTTATTTTTCCAGTAAAGTTCAGGTAAGGGGCTATACCTTCTTTTTTTTCCAAAATTTTACAGCTTATGGTTTCGGAGATAAGAGGGGGGGTTATGGGAAAAAAATTATATTTTTGTTAATATCTTTTAATTAATTTATTTTAAAAATATGAAAAAATATATTTGTTTTCGTCATAATTAGCCCTTTCATTTTATATATAACACGATGGGTTAGAAACAATTCTAATTTTATATTTTCCATTTAATTCTATAATTTGCCCCCCACAATAAATATTAGGGGTTTCTCCTTATTTTTCCAGTAAAGTTCAGGTAAGGGGCTATACCTCCATTTTTTTCAAAATTTTCCAGCTTATGGTTTCGTATATAAGGGGGGGAATGGGTAATTTTTTTATGTTTTTGTTAATATCTTTTAATTAATTTATTTTAAAAATATGAAAAAAATATATTTGTTTTTGTCGTAATGAGCCCTTTCATTTGATATATAACATGATGGGTTAGAAACAATTTTATTTTTATATTTTCCTCTAATTTTTTTCAAAACTTTACGTTTTATAGTTTCGAAGATAAGGGGGGGATGGGTAAATTTTGGTATATTTTCGTTAATATCTTTTTAAATAATTTTTTTTTAAATATGAAAAAAATATTTGTATTCTTCAGAATGATATATTACATGATGCGTTTGAATTTTTTTTTATTTTTAAATTTTTATTTAATTCTATAATTTGGCCCCCAAAATTAATATTAATGGTTTCTCCTTATTTTTCTTGTTAAGTTCGGGCAACGTTCTATATTTTCTATTTTTTTCAAAATTTTAGGCTCAGTAGTTTAGGAGATCAGGGGGGAACGGTCGATTTTTTTAGTTTTTCCCCCAGAAGTACCCCTAAAATCAAAATTTTTGCTTTTACGATATGTACTCTGATCGGGTCACCAAACTATACATTGATACCAAATTTCAACCTCTTCCGTCCAGTTGTTTAGGAGAAAATTGCTGTGATGTGACAGAGGCAGAAATCCGGAGTGATATTATTAAGGTATCCGTATAATTGTATATACGGGATCCTAAAAAAGCAAATTATCAGAAGTTGTATATCAATGAAACCAGAATGGAACGCAATATTTGTACACCGTATTAAATGAATTATTGTGTACAAACCAGAAGCGACCGAACACAGTTTTTTAAATCCATTCCCGTCCTATACACGACAAAAACCTGATCCTATCGCAATCCTCCGAACAAATACAGCACCTAAAACAAACCAATAAAGCCATTTTCGACTTTAAATACAAATACGTCGAGTCCGTGAGTGAAAGAAAACAAATTCCAGTTCGTGTTTAACGTGCAACTTACGAGGATGCGCATCAAGAATGACTCAGAACATCCAAAAAGGTGAATTTTACTGTGGCATCTCCCATCAATTTGTCACTTTTTTTTTCTTTCATTGCCGACTCCTCGACAGAAGTCGGTCGAACTAGCGCTGCAAAAAGTTTTGCAAACTAGCAGACGATTTATCCTCTCGAATTGGATATTGAAGATGTACGAAGGAAAAGGATTTGTTGCATGTCACTGTCTGTACACTTTGTGCCAACGGGAAAATCGCATTTAAAAAATGTTAGTGTTAAAATCAGACTTAATGCAAACATTTTTAACTTTATTTTAAATGTTCATGGGAGACGATTCAACTCCAAATCTGACGCTGGGGTCGTCAGTCACTGTATATTTTTTCTTGTTATTTCCTGTAACAATAACAAAAAGTATTGTTATATAGTCCGTGGGTTCAATTTAAAATTATAAAACTAATATTCACTTTCACTTTTCTAGAACTTTATTTACATCAAATTATACAGAACAGCTGAATCACAATAACATTAAGATATACGCTTGTCCTCGCTGTCTAACTAACTGCGATCGTGGGCTGCTTCCGTTTTAAAACCAGCATCGAAAATTCTCGTAAAATCAATCATCAATCCTACAGCTGCCGAGCCATTTCGAGAACAGTTTTTTTCTCAAAGCGATCGATGTCGTACTGAAACGAAACAGGGCTGGCTTAGGTAAATTTCGCAACAGTATTATAAAGCGTCATCAACTACGCCATCTAGGAGTTTTAAGAAAAACTAGCTCACATACAGTCTAAATCAGGGGTCGTATTATATGTAACGCAGTTCCCCTGTGATTCCTAGGATAGAAGTCACACCTCAGAATTCGTAGGTTAACTAAGACCTATCAAAGAAATTATGATACTATCTTATCGCAATTTTTTCATTCCATTTAATGGATTGAAATATTGTATCTCGTTAACTCGTTATTTTTATGGGAGAGTAAACCTGGTATGTACAAATCGTTGATATATCGTAAGTCTGCCACCCATTGACCCTTAGAGTAGATATATTGTGTTTCCAAAGTTTTTGAGGATATTTCCAGCAATACTTTACTTTTGTGTAAAACATACAGTCGTTGCCCTTAAGATAAGAGCATTAATTGGCTTTTTAAAAGAGTATGGTGATGGTAAAGTTCATTCTGAGTAAACTAGAAAAGTATAGAATCAGTTATTAATTTTAAAAATATGAAAAATATATATTTGTATGCCTCATAATGAGCGCCTTCATTTGATATATTGCATGATGCGTTAAAAAAAATTTAATATATTCTATAATTTGGCCCCCAATATTAATATTAGGGATTTCTTGGTATTTTTCCTGTAAACAAAAAAACTTAGGTCTTATAGTTTGGGGAATAAAGGGGGAGTGGGTAATTTTTTAAATATATTTTTTTAAATATATTTTAAAATATTTATTAAAAAAATACATTAGTATTCGTCATAATGAGCCCTTTGATTCGATATATCACTTGATCCGTTAGAAACAATTATAATTATTTATTTTCATTTAATTCTATAATTTGCCCCCCAAAAATTAAAACTAGAGGTTTCTCCTTATTTTTGCCAGTAAACTTCAGATCAGACCCTATACCTCTAATTTTTTTCACAACTTTACGTTTTATAGTTTCGGAGATAAGAAGGGGATGGGTAAATTTTGGTATATTTTCGTTAATATCTTTTTAATTATTTTTTTAATTTAAAAAAATATATTTGTGTTCCTCAGAATGGGACCTTTCATTTGACATATTACAGGATGCGTTTGAAATTTTTTTTATTTTTAAAATTTTATTTAATTCTATAATTTGCCTCCCAAAATTAATATTAATGATTTCTCCTTATTCTTCCTGTAAAGTTCGCGCAACGATCTATGTTTCCTATTTTCAAAATTTTAGGCTCAGTAGTTTCGGAGATCAGGGGGGGAACGGTGGATGTTTTTTAGTTTTCTCCCCCAAAAGTACCCCTAAAATCAAAATTTCTTCATTTACGATATGTACTCCTGATCGGATCACCAAACTATATATGGATGCAAAATTTCAATCTCTTCCATCCAGTAGTTTAGGAGAAAATTGCTGTGATGTGACAGAGGCAGCAATCCGGAGTGATATTATAAGGGTATCCGTATATTGTATATACCGAACCCTAAAAAAACGTGTATGACGTCATACAGACCACATTAAAGACGTCATGAAAAATCTATTAATGTCCAAATTTGGGCATTATTAAATTGAAATAAGGTTGACGTGTTTTTTTCTTCTTCTGTCTAGCTAGATTTAATTTGATATGTTCCATACTTTACGTGTACACTGTATAAGTTAAAATGTTGAGAGTGTAATAGCTTTTATCTTGGTATGACTTGAAAGAATTTTTATATTCCATACAACGAACACTTACGTTCTTTTAGATTAAATAAAACTTATTCAACATTGGTCATTCATATTCTGACTACAGGGCATACTTTTTCAAAACTACCAGAAACAAAAATCATTCATTGTAACACTTTTAGGTCATTCACTGAAATACCAGAAAAACATTTATATCCAGAATCCCGTACAACAAAACAAGGAAACTCTAATGTTATTTAGTAGTCATAGAAAACAAAGTTTATTAATATGGAACGCAAATGTTTTCCCCACTCTATCTCATCCTCTAATAACCACCGACGAACATGTGAGAAGTTAGTGACAATTCAAAACAGATTTTACATCGCCTTGCACCGCTTAGGTCGCCATTCGACCGGCCCCAGAGAAGACATTTTACCAATTTCACCATCGCCAGTGATCGTTCCTATGGGAAGCGAGATAACAGCGTCTCCCTGTAAATAACCAACATTCACATTCATACAATTAACCTTGTCGTAAAGTTGGTGCGATACGAGCTACATGTCAACCTAGTTGTTTGCGGGTGTAACTGGGAATAGCAGGACATCCAACGGTAGGAGCAGTTTGGAAACAACTTCCATTTTGCATAATTTACTTTGTTTTAATGAATCAATTCAAATAAATAAGATTGATAATGGTGAATTGTCGTTGGTGTACAATTTCCTGATTATTTTTATGTTTCTTTTGGTCAATAACACCACACTCGAAATAAAACGACGTATATTGATGGAAAACCAAACGTTTCAAAGTCTATTCTGACTTCGTTGTCAATGACTTTTTATTTATTGATGTAAATTGCAAAAAACGAAGTCAGAATAGACTTTGAACCGTTTGGTTTTCCATTAATATACGTCGTTTTATTTCGATTGTGGTGTTATTGCCCAAAAAACATAAAAATAATCAAGAATATGAGACAAACAACGTTTAGAAGACAATTACAATTTTCTGCTACAAACACCCTGTGAATTGTGCTTATCTTTTAAATTTGAATATTTGTTTTGACAGGTCATCTGACACTTCGTTGGCGTATATACAATACACACTAATAAAGAAATGGTCGTGGCACTGGATGTTAGGGATATTCACAAAACATCGATGCATCGAATCCATTCGATGTTTACCATTCGATACATCGGATTGATTCGATGTTTTGACAAAGATCTTTTCCATTCGATGCATCGATGTTTTTGATAAAAACATCGAATCAATGAAAAAAACTAACTCTCTGACTAATAATGAAATAAAACATTAAAAATATATTAGTTCATTTATTCAAGATTAAATTATTAATTTTTAAATAATTGTAATGAACACTGGGTGACATCCAGTGAGTATATGTAGTTACTCACTGGTGACATCTGTGAGCAGTGAAAAGCTATTGGACCAAAAACACTAAGAGTATGATTATTCTCGACAGCCATTTTAGGTCTAGCTGCCACTGCTTCTCCATATTCACAATGTATTAGGCCTCAGTTTCAAAACAATAAAAAAACTATTTTTGGTAAAAGCAGTAAACGTACCTATGTGAGGGTTCTCATATAAGATTGTAGTAAAACTAACAGTAAATTAGTGTTTTGATAATGAATGTTATATGTTAAGAATCACGGCATTTTTTTTTCTACAGAGGAATTGAAAAAAAAAATTGTGAAAAAAATTAATCGGATTGAAAAATATATCCATATCCCCCGGATTACCTTAGAAGTGCGAAATGGGTTCAACATATGGGACGGAAAGGAAATTGACTATCAAGTGCCTACCTAATCCCGTTTTTGAGAAATACTTTGTTGTCTATGATCTCTTAAAAATTGATAAACTAGGTATATATAAGTACTTTTCTCGATTGTGTTGATTATTAAATTGTATATTATTTTATGTAAATACTATTCCAATATTCGGAAAATAATACTTTAAAGAAAGAACCTTAAATTTTTAGGTTTGAAATTCAGTTTTAAGGAGCAAACTTTTTAAAATAACAGTTTAGAGGCCGAGAAACAGTTCTGCTCATGTCAAATGTGTTAATTATCAGTGGCCTAACACACGCCTTCCTGCGTACTCAACAACTCAAATCCAAGCCTGTTTAGAGGCTTACTTAATATTTTTCAGGTTAGGTTAGGTTAGGTTAGGTTTCAATGTTTATCAACAAATTTATTAATTCATACTTAAAGGGGAGCCAAAATGCATTCATTGTAAATAGGCACAATAAGGCAAAAGTGATAAACGAACCTAAAATGGCTGACAAGAATGTTATTAGTAACCTATTGAGGCCCGATTCTTGTTACGATTCGACGGCTCAACGATTCCAAAGATGACGAAAGTCGTATGAAAATTGACATACTTTAATGAAAATTGACCAGTAAATTAAACTTTGATAGTAATGTTTTTTTTTGCAATTGTTTGTTTTTGTAAAATAATTCTATTTGCATTTTTTACTTCACTTATGAATCTATATAATATATCGTACTCATATAATTGAACGTCTAACCAATACTTAAATATTAAATACATTGTTGCAGCTATTATAGCAGTACATTTCTGATACCCTGACTCTATTTTCACATTACAAAAGCGGAACTTAACGTATTTAAGTAATTGGAAATGGCGAATATCAAACTATTGCACAAAGTATTCGATGTTGAAAAAACATCGATGTTTTTTTAGCGATGTATCGTAAAACATCGATGCAGGGTTCCGATGTTTTACATCGAATAAAAACATCGATGTTTTTTCTTGATGGACACCCCTACTGGATGTACCATGTGACAATAGAAGTCCGATGTCCGTTTTGTAGTACCTAACCTAGAAAGTGTAGCGTACCATTTTTTAATTATACATTTTGAATTGTTATTTTTAGATTAAGAAAAGTTGTATATCTTGATAAAATATATCGTATAAGAGCAATGCTTTAGAATGTAATTCAAAATATAAATCAGAAAAATGATAAGAACATTTTGAAGAAAAGTGCATCATAAGGGTAGACAAAGGTCGAGTAAATAATGAAATAAATGAATTTGACCGAATTAATCCTAAACTACAAGAAGATGTCGTACCAACAGTTTTGAAGGTCTGCCATTTATTTGTCTAAGAAAACTACGACTGTAAAAAGACTACCGTTGAAGAACATAATCGACCATAAATAAGATCATTTAAAAATTATAAAAGTTCTCAACAAGTTAATGACGTGAGTGAATTATTGTTATTCAGGCTGGATCAAAAATTTGTTATACAGGTTGAGTTTTTTTGATGATCAGTATGGGGATCTCGGAAACTAGCGGAGGTAGAGCAATGGTTAAATTGGGAAAGATTTGCAGTTTTACTGGCCCAATTTAAAGACACTTTCGGAGTTTTGTAAAAAGTCATGGCTTACTAGATATTTTGAAAAAGCTTAATTCTGTTGATTTAGTCAAATCCTTTGTTTTTGATTCTATAAAAAAGTGTAAATATCAAAATTGAAGGGAACTGTATCCCGAATATGATTGTCATGTCCTCGTTTACGTGACAGCTCTCGTTTTCGAGATATGACACAAACTTATCTTTTTTTTTTGAATGGAAACCATAGATTGTTTTCATTTTGACGTTTCCTCATTTGAGAGTAATTCCATTACTAGTGCTGAACTGACAGTCGATATTGACAAGTTTTCGTGATAAAATGGAATATTATAAGGAAGAAAAACTGAATATGGTGGAATGTTATATCATATGCCATAAAAATTCAGTTCGTGCACCTGAGGAATACTTTCATGGATATTTTAATCGTCGTCAACTCGCTCTATGTACATTTAAGAGGCTTTACGATAATTTACGCAGATATGGATCTTTTACTAAACCACCAAAGGAACGTAATCAGCACAAATAAATGTTTTGGCTATGGTAAATCAAAATCCATCTACATCAACGCGTGAGATTGCGGGAGAAGCTGGCACATCTCAACGAACTCTAGTTAAGGTACTGAAAGCGCACAAGTTCCACCCGTACAAATTTTCAGTTTCTCAAACTTTGCATGCTGGTGACGAATATCGCCGTATTTTGTTTTGTACATGGTTTAGAGACATGTACCTTGACAATCCACAGTTTCCATGAATGGTGTTATGGTCAGATGAAACTAGATTTACTAACTGCGGTATGTTCAATAGACACACTGAGCATATCTGGGCTAAAGGAAACCCTTTCCATGTAAAACAAAGACGACCCTAGATAAAATTTGGTTTTAATGTTTGGTGTGGTATCATAGGGTCTACTATTCTGGGGCTTTTTATCTATGACAAATTACTTACTGGGGAGTGCTACTTGTAATTTTTGCAATACACTTTTCAAGACATGTTGTATAATTTGAATTTGAGAACTCGTTTAGAAATTGAGTGGTTCCAACATGATGGAGCACCTGCTCATAACTCGTTATTAGTAAGACCACACTAGATAATATCTATCCAAACTCTTGGATAGGAAGAAATGGCAGACGCGAATGCTCACCCCGGTCTCCCGATTTGGCAATTATAGACTTCTATGTATGGGGTGGGCTAAGAAACAAAGTATACAAAAGAAAGTATGAGACAGTTGGTGACCTAAGGGAGGCGGTATTACAAGCAATTGAAGAAATTGATAGGCGGTCTTTGAGGAAAGCGGTAATGTCTTTAAAAGATGCAATTTTTGTCTAAATAACAATGATGGACTTTTCGAACATAAATTGTAACCATTATTATGTATTTTAATTTCTTAAGTTTTTAGTGAGTACCTACTTATTTAAGTTTTTTCGTTATATCTTATATACCTTATAAAAAAATCGTTCAATGTTTTTTGAAATAGTTATTAATAAATCAATCTATTTCATGGCTAACTACGTTAAAAGTGAAAATAAGAGAGAAAAGCATCCATAACTCCGTTATTTTTATGAATAAATATATTGCGTATTATATCGTTGAAAAGCTCTAAAAATGTCCGATTTTTTGAGGTCATAGCCAACTATGGTTACCATTCAAAAAAAAAAAAGATTTGTAAGCGTAAAATGGTAAAGATGTTATTTATATCAAGCGTAAACACTGTTAATTGTCAATGTCTGGCCATATAAAATAATTTTTAGGCGATTTCCAAAACGGAGGAGATTCATAATTCGGCTGAATCCTTCTTTCATTGTTTGAAAACGATTTTTTTTTACTTAATTATCTTTACATTGAGAATAATTTATATTATAGTTACCTACATAGGCATGGACATGACGAAGTAAACTAAAGATTTGGAAGCGTAAAATGGTACAGATGTTTTGAGGAATTAAGGACTAGTATAGGAGAAGAACAAATAAAAAAAATGAAGAACTAACACAAAAAAATGATTCAGGTGAGAATATAAAAAGGATAAAAAAGAATACTTTTTTGAGGTGAGAGAGTAAAAAGATGAAAAGGATAAAATGGCTGAAGAGGGTTGTTAAAGATCTGGAGTAAGTAAGAATTATGGTTATAAAAGAGAATTTTGAATAGTTGAAACTATTGAGAACTAAATGTTTATATGAATTTCCTTTGAGCTCTTTTTTTTTCTAATTACAGTAGAACTACCAGATACGCAAATAAAGAAGAGTGAATGCGAAGAGTATAAATGTCTTGGAATATTGTTTAATATTTAGTATAATTTGTTAAACATGAAAGAGCTTTCAATGTATCCTAAAAATGGCGACTGCATGAATTTTTACATCTAGTTCGTAGTCAGTTCAATATTCTACGTCATGGAAAGGACTCTCTCTGTGAAGTTATGTCACAGGTGATAAAGTTTATCTAGATGAGTTCCTGATTAAGCCTAACGCATAAAGCAGAAGACAGCAATACAATATGCAAAAAAATACACTAGAATTGACAACTAGTGATGTATCATTACGATGTGGGTCCATACAGCACAACAAACATTATGCAACTTTTAAATGATGCAGAAAACTTTATTCTACATATCATTACAAGAATAGTCTGGTTGTGTTTTGTTTGTTTGTATGTCTGTTCATGCATCACAAAGAAACTACTGAATCGATTTTGATAAATTTGCTTTTATTAGAAAGCATATAATTTGACTTGAAAGTGGTATAGATTTTAGTTCGCAATATTGACGGAAGCTGGAGTGGTAGCAAAAAAACCTTAAGGTTATTAAATAATATAAAAATCTCCTATTGTTTCTAGCGCATCCACCAGTATTTTAAAAATATATAATTATATATATTATTATGATTAAAACGACCACAAACTTAGGGAATATACAGGGTGTTCCTAAATTGGAGGTACGAACGAAAAGGGGAGATTCGTTGACTAGTTTTAGGAAGAAAAAGTCCCATAAACATGGGTCCGCAAACGTTTCGTTTTCAAGATACAGAGTGTTAGAGTTTGAATTTTTTTCAAGTTTTTTTCTCATAGTATCTGCACTTCACAAGATATTTAAATGAAATTTGGCATAGATATTACAATTAAGAGTTTACACCTTGTCACTTGCCAATTTCGACTGCAAATCTACAGGGTGATATTTTTTCGGGAACACTGTCCAATGTTGTCCTTCAGAACTTTTTTTTGGTGAGCCACTGGTACTTTCAAAAATTGTAAAGAAAAGCTTTGTTGTTATAGCAAACTTTATGTTCTCTTGTAGTTTTGTCGTATCTACTACCGATTTCGAGAAAAAAAAATTGAATTATTAAACTAGCAATGATTCTTAAAGATTCAATAAACTGGTATAATCATCAAAAAAAATGTATTACTGCAAGAAACGTACACTCAAAAATTAATCATATTAAAAAAACTAAATAACAACAAAGGAACTAAACTACAGCAATTATTGAAAATGTCCTCCCCCAACCCTTATACAAGCTTCTGTTCTTGTTCTCGTAGACGATCGAATTCTTTCAAACACTCCTGGAGTATTCCTAATTGTATCAAACGCGCCTATTATACGATTTTTCAGTTCGTCCACGGTATTCACTGGCGTTATGTACACTAGAGATTTCAGATGGTCCCATAGAAAGAAATCTAAACTATTTAAATCTGGGGATCTGGCGGGCCATGGCTGATGTCCACCTCGTCCAATCCATCTGTTTATATTATTTTCGTTCAAATACCATATTTCTCGTCGCATCATAAGAGGTATATCATCCAATAACAAGGGCAAATCGTTCTCTAAAAAATGTCTGTATGATTGACCAGTAAGTCGCCCTGGCAAGAAGAAAGGACCAATCAAATAATCGCCAATATTACCATCCCACACATTTAATGAAAAATCCTCCTGAAAATAAGCTTCTGCAATTTCATGTGGATTCTCCTCAGCCCATATGTGTTCGTTATGAAAATTTATGATTGAAGTCCTTGAGAAACAGGCTTCATCACTGAATAGGATTTAGCAATCAAAATGAGGATTGTTCAATAGTCTGTTGAGGTACCACTGACAAAAAATAATTCTTGGATGACAATCCCGAGGCAACAGCGCCTGCACCCTCTGAATGTGATAAGGATAGAGCAAAGAATCCCGCAAGATCCGCCAAACAACTTGATGACTTGTATTTAAGGTAACACTAATTTTTCTTGTACTGGTTCCTGGATGTTCTTCTATTTCGTTCAGCACTGTCTCTTCGAGTCGTGGTGTTCTCACACTTCGTGGTCTACCTGCATTAATATTTTTCGCAGAAAAAGATCCTGTTTCTGAAAGACGCCTGTGAATATTAGAGAACATCCGATGACCAGGCATCACTCTATTGGGATAGCGTTCCATGTAAAGACGCTTAGCTTCTCTTGAATTACCATTTGCAAGACCATACATGAAATGCATGTCAGCCATTTCGGAATTCGTAAAATTCGGCATGTTTTGATATTAAAATGCAACCATCTTTAATTTTCAAAACACAGGAGTTTAATTTGATGTGTTAAAACTAACAGTAAATTTATTCATTCACCACAGCCTACTAGGTAGGTAACTAGATTTCTATGACAATTCGGAATTTTCTGAGGATTTCAAGAGAATCATTCAAAATTGTTTTCTCGAAACCGGTAGTAGATACGACAAAACTACAAGAGAACATAAAGTTTGCTATAACAACAAAGCTTTTCTTTACAATTTTTGAAAGTACCAGTGGCTCACCAAAGTTCTGAAGGACAACAGTGGACAGTGTTCCCGAAAAAATATCACCCTGTTGATTTGCAATTGAAATTGGCATGTCACAAGGTGTAAACTTTTAATTGTAATATCTATGCCAAATTTCATTTGAATATCTTGTGAAGTGCAGATACTATGAGAAAAAAACTTGAAAAAAATTGAAACTTTAACACTCTGTATCTTGAAAACGAAACGTTTGCGGACCCATGTTTATGGGACTTTTTCTTCCTAAAACTATTCAAGGAATCTCCCCTTTTCGTTTGTACCTCCAATTTAGGAACACCCTGTATATTTATATCAAGCGTAAACACTGTTAATTGTAAATGAAGAAGAATTGAGTGTCTCGCCATATAAAATAATTTTTAAGTGAGCTCAAAAACGGAGGAGATTCATAATTCTGCTGAATCTTTCTTTCATTTTTTGAAAACGATTTTTTTTACTTAATTATCGGTACATTGAGAATAATTTATATTCGGTTCAGCACATCCGGTATCACATGTAACTTTTAATCATCCCAAAATTGTTTAAGGTTAAGTAGAAACAGAGTATTAAGTTTTAATGAAAATTTGTTCTCAACAGTTGACTGCTATTCCCGAGCATTTCCAAATTGTGTGAGAGCATGCGATTGTCCGGATTAAATGACTAGAGGCAAAGGACATGGAGATAACAGCGATAACGACTAATAACATGCACAACTTGTAGAGGCAGCAATGTTGTCTCACCACCTGATAACATTCGGTACAAATTGCTGGTGTCTTCTACCCACAGTTAGACGTTTTGAAATATTTATCGCCTCTTATGCATGTGCGATCTTTTTGTGTATTTAGAATTTAATACCGTTAAAAAATATATAATTTGAAACTTTAATTCATTACATCATATTTATAAAGGATCTGAATTACAAAAAATCCCTAATATATAGACATTTATTGTAATTTTTTAAAATTTCTTACAATTTTAGGGTTCCGCATATACAATATACGGATACCCTTATAATATCACTCAGGATTTCTGCCGCTGTCACATCACAGCAATTTTCTCCTAAACTACTGGACGGAAAAGGTTGAAGTTTGGTATCAATGTATAGTTTGCTGACCCGATCAGGAGTACATATCATAAAAGAAGAAATTTTGATTTTAGTGGTACTTGTGTGGGGAAAAACTAAAAAATCGACCGTTCACCTCCCCTAATCTCCGAAACTACTGAGCCTAAAATTTTGAAAAAATAGGAAATATAGAACGTTGCTCGAAGTTTACAGGAAAAATAAGCAGAAACCATTAATATTAATTTTGAGGGGCACATTATAGAATTAAATAAAAATTTTAAAAATATTTTTTTTCAAACGCATCATGTAATACATTAAATGAAAGGTCCCATTGTGAGGAACACAAATATATTTTTTTCATATGTAAAAAAATAGTTAAAAAGATATATATATATATATATATATATATATATATATATATATGTATTAGATGGTTTCCGGAAATTCTTTCGCGTAGTTGATAACTGATCCCTACCGAGATCGATGGTAAATTGATGACGTTTCGGCAGAGTCACATCTGCCCTCTTCAGGTCGGTTTACATAATTCTCGTAACCTTCTGCTTTCGCTTCTAGTTACTCGAATACTAAGTAACTAAGCCACCCTGATGGTAACGGTCTAGGCAGACGTCCATCGGAAATTTGACTGAATACCAATTTTGGAACGTTGGCTCGATCACGAGCATGACAAAAAAAATTACCACTTTCATTCCGTGTAGCTGTGCTCGGTTATCGCTTCAACAAAACCGGCTCTATCTCTCCTACTATTATAGTGCTTAAGTAAATCAAACATAACATATATTGGTATTTCTAGAATGCCTTCTTTTGAAAGAATCTATATATAAATAGGCAAAGATTAGGTACCATTTTCTCCTCTGTCTCTCAACTGATTTTCTTCATTTTTGTTTTGTTTAGTAGCTACTGACCACCTTCAGTGCAGAATGCTAATATTAATTTATAATAGTGGTTCATTCATTAAATAAAATATAATAAAAATTCATTATGTACGTCCATAAAGTCAACGCCAAACAACCGACAGTGCCGCCGCCTCCAGACTCAAAACATTGAGTAATTATATATAGAGGGACCAATGCTGTTATATACTTAGAGCATGTACTTCTGGAAGTGGCATGCAAGCTTTGTTATTGTTTAGTGGTAAACTAATCGTTGTATATTATAATTATACAAGGCGATTCCAGTTTCATATATAGGGTTTTTAAAATATAGAGTAGAGTGCAGTTATAACTAATAACATAATTATATGGGAAGCCCATTAGCGGTTGAATTTACAGGGTTTTTGGAATAGAAGGTGCAGTAGAATTACAGTTATACAGGGTGGTGCAAAAATTTTATACAGAGATGCATATACAGGGTGGCGGAAATGGAAATGCAACATTTCGTAACCCATAAGCAGTTGTATATATAGGAAAGATGAAATATAGGGTAAGAGGATTTATAGATATACAGGATGATGATAAAAAATGTTAGAAAGGGAAATGATTTATAGAGTAGCCCAAGAAGATTTCCAAATATAGGTAGAATTATAGTTACAGAAGATAGTTAAAAATTTCATAAACAAAAAGAGTAAATACGGTGGCTCATAGGCAGTGTCATATACAGAATGGTATACCGGGTGGTTCAAAAATGTTAAAAAATATTATGCGTTGTCCATGAGCAGTTGCATATACAGAGTGCTGGAAATATATAATGAGATGGAATTATTATAATGAGGATTTTAATAAATGTTAGAGAATTGAGTACAATTATAGTTATACAGGAAGGTTAGAAAAAATAAATATGTAGGGTAGTGAATTGTTCTCATATTAAATTAAGAATTACGAATTTGAACACAAATATGAATTATATCTAAAAAAACTTGAATTTCGTTACTTATTTGTAGAAGCGAAATGTAAGATCGACATCTAGGATTTTCGAGGAAACTATCACACAGAGGTTCCGAATCTGAATCCGTTCCGTATAATTGTTGTTCTCCCTAAAGTCCTAGGATAGAATGTCACGGTAAAATTTTCAGGTTACTTAAGCTACTAGCAGTGTGACCATATTTAGTAGAAAACTACTTATTTGTTAGTTTTTAGTTATATTTCTTGTACTTTTGGTAGAGAAGAAATGTCTAGTAGATTTTAGTAGTTATTACTAAATATTTGCACGAACCTCATATAAGAGCAAATTAATAAAAAAATTTCTAAGTACGTCGCCACTCATTGGATAATAGTCGTTTTTCGTACATCATTGGATGTCATCAAATTGGTGTCATTGTCGTTAGAGCTTTTACCTTCATGCTCTAAGTTGTCGTCAGGCTTTAAACCTTAGAGCATATACAGTCTGGAGATAGCCTGCAATGCACACAATCGTGGCAAGGCTAGAAAGAGAGGGAATTGAGACAGTAACAGGCTATTTCACTTGGTGGGTGGAAGCAGCCAATGAACAACATGCTGATCGTGTTTCATTGGAAGCAACTTCAGCTGCCAAACGAGTGAAAAAGCTCTTACCCTCCCTCTCTTTGGTGTTACCACGACATTTGTGCACTGCAGGTTATCTCCATCTCTAAGCTTTAAAGGGGGGTAGATTTTTTAGTAGGTTCCTGCTAATGCATTGGTAGATTTTAGTAGTTTTTTTTTGTGAAATATGGTCACACTGCCTGCTAGAGATATTGACACAATTAGTCGAATTTCGACCACTGGGTGACAGCTAGTCTATTGGTAAACAGCAGTCATATCGTGTCATAAATCGATACAATACATGTAAAAACTACATATTTCTAAAAACTATTATACATTTTTAAAACTTATATATATTTCACTTTTTAGTGTACCGTTCCGTACAATATCGTCTTATACATTTACGGAATGGTTGCCAGAAGTATTGTTTTCAAAAAACTTAATAATGAAATATAAGAAAATACATCTTTGATTGGACGTTTACTGCATTATGTTACACTCTATAAACTTAAAAATCTTAACAATCCTTTCTTCAGTGCAGTAACCTAGTTTTTTTTCTTACCAAGAGATGCCAACTCGATTTAACATACAAATTCCGCTCGATGTTGTCAAAAATCAACTAAAAACCAACTTATTTTGATCGATTATGTACAGCGAAAACTTCATGCCTGTTAATCTATTACCAGATCGTAACCGATATGACGTAATGAAAATCCAATTGTTTTCATCGGTTGAATAATTGTCGGTTGTACACACCGTATACACCAATGCATCGGTTATTACGAAATTATTAACAGAATTAGCACCAGAATTAACCAGTTAGTTCATATTCGGTGCAGTTGGTTTTGTTTAACGGTCTTATTGTCTTGATTGGCGAGTTTATGAATCACATCGATAGGAATCGTTACGGAAAAAAGTGATTTCGAATGATTTTTTTTATATCACATACAAACACGAACTGTGATTGTTAATGATATTAATTGGGTGATCATGAGGTGTAAAATGGTTATCTTGATCTAGTGTTAGCACCGTGGCAACGGTATTGTTTCATTATATCCTTTAGAAGTTGCGTTATTGTTATTTTTTTCAAGTTTAGAATTTAATAGCTGATGTTTGAGTGTTGTGAAGTGTTGTAGAGTGCGACTGTGTAGTGTTATTTGTTTGGTTTTCAGGTAAATTACACTGATTAACTAAAACATATATTTTTTATACATATATTTGGCTTATTGGTGTGTGGGGATTTTCGGCAGTGTTTTTTACTGCTCTTAGTCCTTTGATATTTTAGAGTTCGGTACATATGATAAACGGAAACCCTTCTATGTTCACTCTTGAGCTGTCCCCGTTCAGAAACTATGGTCTCCAAATCCAATGTTCAGATTTGATACTTTACAAAGTTTGGTGACCCAATGACAAACACACAGCGTAAATCTGTTTTTGGAGGTTAACTTTGTGGTCAAATTAAACGATTTAAAAACAGAAAATATAAAAGTTTTTTTTAATATTAATTTAAAAATATTAAATATTACCTACCTATCTAGTACGTTTTTAGCGTCGATGCCTAGCAAACCTAAAATCCTGCAGTGCTTACTTATCTACTACTTCACCAAAGTTAATTGTTGCTAGGCACCGACTTCAAAAATATACTAGGTTGGTAGGTAATTAATTTGTACAGAATGAGCACATTTTTTTATATTGTGTGTAGGTACTCAACAACAATGAACGTACTATTTATTGTCTAGTGTTATGTTTTATTTATTTTCAACTTTTTAATTCTACTTGGAATTCGGTTAATATATATTTTTTAAATGATTTATTGCACCTTTTTAATTTTTAGACCGGGACTAGGTAGCATCTGTTTAATTTAATTAATTGTACCCCGACTTGACCATACAATGTATGGCAGCACACTCCCTCTAAGGGACGCATAGCGTACCTTTAGGGGAAAATTCAATAAACCCCAGATATACTATATATCAAAAGGGTTTAGCTCTGTGGGAGGCCTTGCCAGGTTATCAGGCCCGTGGTTGGCGTCGTGGCTGCAGAATTTTCGAACCGTTCGGGCTGTTCCTAACAGGACGACTTTTTGCATCAGTTGGTAAAGATGTTCGTCCAGACAATATCATCCGGTCCCAGTACAGTTTGTAGTTGTTATTTTCTAAAATAGATTCTGGTTTGTATATATAATAGGGTGTTCTTACCGACTGGGAAAGCTCAAGTCTCAGCGCTAGTTCCTGGTACAGTATTTTTGCCACAGTATCATGTCGTTCTTTGTATTCAGTTGCAGCGAACGCTTGGCAACCTCCTGTGATATGCTGGATAGATTCAGATGTTTGGCAACCATATCTGCATCTGTCGTTGTTGATAGAAGGGTCTTTGACGATGTACTTTAGATAGTTCTTAGTTGGAATTACTTGATCTTGAATTGCCAATATAAAGCCTTCCGTTTCGGGAAACATATGACCAGAGATCAACCAGTAGTTCGACGCTGAACTGTCGACATAATCTTGGTTGACGTTATTTATATGTCTGCCATGAAGGGGCTTTTCTTTCCATTTGAGCAGTTTCTGTTCAGTTGTCTGGTGGTATACTTGAACTTGTTGTTCTGTCAGTCGCAGAGGTGTTGAATCATCAACTTGACATATGACTCTGTGTAGATCAGAAAATTAATTGTTATTATTATTAGTGGAAATGCTGTGGAACCTTTGGTGTGTTACAAATGTAAAAACACAATTTTGCAGCCTAACACCAAATTTTTATTTTAAGCAATCAATGCCATTTCAACAACTCTAAGTTGTCATCATTAAACTAGTTTACTCCTTGATGATGACAACTTTTACTGTTTACTAGAGTATCACTGTCATTCTCTGTCGTATAAATACCGAGCATGCGCACTTTCTTATATTCGAGGTTCCATCAGGTGTGCCTTAAAATGAGTTAGAATTTCTGAGGCTTTAAAGCTTTTACTGGTTAAAAACTTTAATATAATATGTCATGACTGTACTGTGTGCTAACCACACATCAAACTATAGCTGTCGATGACAGAGCCAAGCATAGGCGCGTACCCGGCTGGTTCCCCAGTATCCATAAACCGAACATCTACTCCAAACTACATAATCTAGCTCGAAACTGCATTCTAAGTAGAATAGCAAAATTACCGTTTATATTTGATTTACCCTCGTATATAATGTAATTTGCTTGGAAAAAGCATTTTAAACGTCATGTCAATTCGATGACATCCTATTTTTATTCTATCGTGAGGGGAAATCAGGGTCCCCCTCTACTAATATTGATGTGTTGCCGAATACCAAACTGCATAATATCAAATTAAATTTACAGACATTTGAACAAACCCAACAGAATATTAATATATGATGAGTTGTACCGAAAGATTTGATAATAATCATGTCCATTCAGATTTATAAAAAAGTAATTTGATGCAGAATGGAAGCGTTGTAAACATCACCAAAAATAAAGAGCTCTCGATAAAAAATTACATTGGTGAGAAAGCCTTCAAAACCATGAAGTTGAAATTTTGAACAGTTATTTGCGATAGGCAAATAAAACATTTATTAATTAACCAATCCTATCGATCAACATCTCATTTAGTAGGTTCTGAAAATGGGCATACAACACATTTACATTTGATACTTTAAATTTTTATTCTGTTGCTGAGAAGTCACAAAAACTGCCAAACCTAGGGTTTTTGCTATTTTAAAAACCTAGTATAATTAACTAAAAAGTAAAAATGTGTTAACACAACTTTTTTTGTGTTATGCAGTGTACCTTTATCAAGAAAAGCCATTCAAACCCCTGTGGAATTTTTTTGCAAAAATGGTATTAGAATAATGCTAAGTTCCTTATACTATTAGGTCAGCCGGTGACACCAAAAGCACCGTCTTAACACCTTCTTTTCATGGAAATCGATATTTAAAACACTGTAGCTTCCATGTGAGGTTTTTTTGCAACCCATGTGGTCCTATTTGGCAACAAAACTTGGACTTGTTTGAATCATTATCGTTATCGAGAATCGTAAATATATGCGATTTCTACTGTAAGCAGTAAAGTACGGGTTCCAGGAAACATTACCTATCGACAGGTCAGTAATTCCTAGACATCACAAGGACTAATAGGTTTGTTCATAGTAGTCAGTTGCCAATGATTCCAACGGTTTGAGAAATTCTACGCCAATCAACGAGCTCGGTAGTTAACTCGGCGAACGCTGGATTGGAGTAGAATGTCTCAAACCGTTGGAATCGTTGGCAACTGACTACTATGAACAAGCCTAATGTGTCGCAGCGGAACGGTCAGTAGAAAATGTTTAAATGATACGTTGCTGTCAGTACATTGTTTTTAGTAGAGAAGTTTTAACGACATAATAAGCAATCAGTATTGAAAACAATTTAAATGACGATAACATTAGACAAATTATTGAGGAATAATATATTACATCATGACAAGCAGGACCGAGATTTGAACTTTTGGCCCTTATATAGCGACAGAATAAATAGTCCCTAGTTACGAGTATAAATACGCATGAGAAATTATTTCCTCCGGCCATTATAGAGGGATTAAATGTTAAATGTTCGTCCCAGCTATTACGGACGAGAGTACCTACTTTCGACCGAGGTATAAAGAAAAGTGACTTTTTTGATACTGAAAAGGAGTGTGATGATTCTATTGAAAATCCTAACTATGATGAATCAAGTAAAGTAGAAAGTGATAATGTCACAGAAAAAAAGGTGACTAGGGAGCACACAACAAAAATCTATAAACGATGAAAGTGATTTTTATATTGAATACCAAACTGATTTAGACGAATTACAGAATACTGAAGAACTTCGATTAGAGAAATCTTGTTGGGGGGATACCGATTCCTCTACACTGAATAAGTTTGATTTTATGATGATGCTATGGGTTTTCAAAATGTGGTGATATTCAAGATAAATTGTCTAATGATTTTTAATTGTTATTTTTAGAGGCCGCTATATATGTGATTATTGAAGAGACTAACCGATATTTTGAGCAACTTATGATTGACGAAATTACGAACGAAACAATAATCAAAAACAATATTTTAGCTAAATGGTATCGTACTTCAAGGGATGAAATGAAAGTGTCTGTTGAATGTGTTTGGATAACAAGCCAAGATTTCGAGATTATTGGAGTAAAAATATGTTATAAGAATGACATTTCTACTTCCTGTAGAATGAGCCGCAACAAATTTGAGTCACTTATGCACTTTTTGCATGTGTCAAATAATGAAAATTTTCCTGAAAATGATAAGCTTAACAAAACTGACCCAGTCGTTCTTCTCCTGAATGTAGATTTCAAGAACTGTGTAACTATAATATGATGTTTGTAAAAAGTGCATCATTTTTTGTTCACGCGGGTTTTTATCGCATTACGAGTATTTCCTTTTAACTATGGCTGGCTTTTATATTTCGGGATTAGAGAACAAAAACAAATATTAATCATCGAAAATCGCTTTATTGTTTTTCAAAATATTCCCCATGAAGATCTATACACTTTTGCATGCGTTTGAACACTTTGTCCACTCTGATTGAGGTATCTCCAAAACATGCATTCTAACGCAGCAACCGCTTCTTCAAGTGTCGAAAAACGTTGACCTGTCAGTTTGTTTTTTACGTACGGGAATAAAAAGAAGTCATTTGGTGACAAGTCAGGACTATACGGCGGATGACTCTTCAAATCGATGTTTTGAGTGTTCAAAAATGCAGTTGTTTGAGCCGATGTGTGAGAGCTCGCATTGTCGTGGTGAAGAGTAATCCGTCTTCGGCGGTCGATTTTCCTCATTTCTTGGAAGACAACTGGCAAACAAATGGTTGTGTACCACTCAGAATTGACTGTTCTGCGTTGTGCTAGTGGTACGGTTGCGACATGTCCAGTTTTTCGAAAAAAAACAGGCGAACAACTTTTGTTGGATTCGGCTGATCTTGAAACACCTATAGAGTGGACTGCTGTATACTTTCGGGCTCATACGCGTAAATCCACGATTCATCACGTGTCACTATGTCATAAACGTGTTTTGAAGCACCGCGATCGTATTTTTTGAGCTTTTCTTTCGGCCAATCGACACGAGCCTTTTTTTTAACGATTGACAAATTGTGTGGGATCCAACGCGAACAAATTTTTTTGACATTCAAATGTTTATGCAATATTGAATGTATGCTGGTCCCACTAATGTGTAAGGTTTACTCAATCTCACGATAGGTCACATGACGATCTTGCAATATCAGTTCGCGCACAGCATCAATGGTTTCCAGAACAACAACTGTTTTTGGACGACCTTCACGAAATTCGTCTTGGAGTGAACTACGACCTCGATTGAATTCACCATACCATCGATAAACAGTGGTCCTTGATGGAGTTTCATCGCCAAAAATTAAATTAAGTTCATCCATGCACTCTTGCTCACTTAATCCACGTCGAAAGTTGAAAAAAATAATCGCACGAAAATGTTCACGATTTAATTCCATTTTTTGGCCGAAATGAATCCTTTAAGTTACTGTAAACAACACATAGCGCTCGTATGTCAAAACGTTCTGAGTACGTAGGTATAACCTCAAAAATGTCAAACTTTACGATAGAGCTGTCAGTTGTCAGATTACAACACTAGGGTTTTCCAATCCCGAAATATAAAAGGCAGCGCTCGTATCATGTACCAAAAATTGCCACATTTGGAATAAAGAAAAAACAAAATATTTTGTCAAAAATTTGATGATACAAATGGTACATAATCAATTTATGATATTTTATACAAAAAATGCCTTGGGTCCCTGGAATATTTTCTGAACTACACCTTTGGGAGCTAAAGTGCTAATAGGTATACAAACAAAATGAACTTGTATACTATACTATACTGCCTATGTGTTTGTGCCATATAGACAAATTTCAAAACTCGATTAAACTTTCTGTGTCTAAAGTTCCTGCACTATTACGTTGGAATTAAAATCATTATGAGAAAATGTCAGTTACGTCATTTCGATAGTATTTTTGACAGGAATGTTAGATTTTCGATATTTATATAAATTGCATATAAACCTGCAATGCTTTAAGAAATAAACTGGAAGATCTACGGTAAACAAATTAATTTTCAATAATGTCTTTAACATCTACAAAGAAGTTGTTTATATCAATAACATTTTAAAGTTTGATTTACCATAATATCTCTATACCTATAGGTACATTTAATAAGTACTTTATCACCAAACAAATTAAAAATTGATTGCCGTAGACTGAGTACACAACCAATTATTAGTGATAACAAGATGTTTGGCGTAAGTAACACAGATAGAAAGACGACGCGAGTAAAACATTGTGTCATCACTGGCTGCATGAACCACTCAGTTTATGGTGATATAAGTCTATGCTTGACACGGTAAGTGCAGCGACAGTACCCCTTAACACGATAACAAAACTTTTTACAGTAAATATTTTCATATAATTTTAGCAATTATGTACACGCCTATTTTTTCTCACCCGTATGTGTTTGTTTATTTTTAGATGGAGTTGAATTTTCCTATGCTATAAAGTATTAATTCCTATTCGGATGAGGAACTGATCCAGAAGCTATGCAAGCCAACATACTTCACGGCGTGTGAGTATTTGCCTAACGTTAAATTCATATATAGATATTTATTCAGCATGACATCATTTGACATTTGATTTCACTAAAATGTTTTGATTTTTTTAATGGCTTCAACTAGCAGGGCCTCACCCGATGATGATGGTTACAAGAGGTTTTCTGAAGACATTCACAATGTTTCCTATGGATCAAACCGTTCACGTGAGTATCTCTTATCTGATATTATAAATCTTATCAAAATTTTTAGTCATCCTTTTATCTTTATTTTCACAAATCTGATTTATGATTTAGTTGATTAAACATTTTAATACTGAAAATAACAAACTAAAGTTCTCTATGTTTAAGATTGGAAACCTGTTACGGAATGATTTTATGTAGATATCTTTTTATAACTTGTTTGTCTTAGGATTTAATTATCTTTTATTTACAGTTATCCCATGAATAAATTAAAATTTTGCAAAGTGTATGCCAGTTTCATTCATGTATCAACTCCGTAAATTTTTTTCAGATCCTCTTGATGAAATGGGCAGCAGGTCCAGCCTTAGCAGAGCCAGAGATGAGAATAATATGGACGTGGATCACTGGGAGATGAACTATCATGAAGCTGCTATATTTTTGGAGGTAAATAACATTTTTTATTGATACAGTGTTTACAAATGTATTTTAAGTGGTGACTACTTACCTAAATTTTTTTGTACTTCAGATAATTTTTTGACAATTTGATGAAATATATAGTGACTCATTTTTAAGTACCTTATTGGATCATACTTACAGGGACAAACACATTTAAAGCTCACAAATACACAATTTGTATTTTTTTACCCAAGACAAATCAAATTTATAAAGTTTTTTGTTAAATATCATTTTATTGGGACCACTCTATACTTTGTTACAGACTTTATTGCATGCAATACTACCAATATCACAAAATATTACAAAAAAACTAAACTTATCCCAAACTTTGAATGCTTACAAAAACTTCAATACTTCAGCCCCTTGCCAAAGATATATTGGAAAGCATTTAGTATCATAATAAAATTTGAGATTGTAACTTACAAGGTTAGAACTACAAAAAATAAAACATTCAACATGTTACAATAATTTGTTCAAATGCAAGCCAATCTTTTTCTGACAGCTACAGTCATAGTCTCTAGTCATGTCTCATCCTGCAATTGATTCAAATGCAACATGTATTCTTTCTCTTAACTGCTCCTTGTTTGTTATTTCTATCTAGTCAACAATTTGAATTTTTAATGAACAACTTACCAATCTTATTAGATGAAGTCCCATTGGATGACAGACCAATAATATTCCGAAATGATGGCTGTTCACCACATTATAGGCAAACTATCAGAGAGTTCGAGGATAAATCATTCCCAATTGCTTGGATTGGGAGTGCTGGTCCTATACTTTGGCTTCCAAGGTCTCCAGACTTGAGTGCCCTTGAGTTTTTTATGGGGATGGACCAAGCAACTCATTATATAAAACACCCAGTTTAATAATGTAATGTAAATATGAGTAGTTCTCACCATATATTACCCAGATAATAAAAATGACAAACCTAAACTCAGTTAGTTTATTAATAGAGCCTTGTGGAGAAATTAATCAATCTTTATAAGGAAAATTTCAGCATCTGCAAGGAAGTGACATACTGAACAGGGTTATGACAAATAACTCATTAAAACATGAAAAATTCTATGGAAAATCCTTATTACATATTTATATTAAGTAAACCATTGTTTGAAATCTAAAATTTTATAAAAATAAAAGACTAAAAATAAAATACTAAATTATACTAATACTTATATAGATTAGTTTTTTAGTACTTACCCCGGATAAAGCACTGCAGATATTTCATAAAATACAGACTAATAATCATAAAGTATTCCCTCAGCATAATAACAGAAAAGTATATCAATATGCAATTATTACTTTTTTAACCATCAAAAATCAAACTTATTATCACTCCTTGAATTAAATAAGTTATCTAGCAGAATGACTTTATTTTTTTTTAATATCAGTGGTTATTTTAAATTCATATGCTACAGAGCAATAATAGAAAATTTTATCTATAACAAAATCACTTGGTACAGCCAAAAATGTTTGGTAATAACCACTTTAGGTTATGTTGGATTGATGCAAGATTTTCAGCAAATACTCAAATTAGCATGACTATATACTGACAAATATTACAGCATTAAAACAGTTGAATAAAGGACAGTTCATTCACATTTTATGAATTTGGGCAACACATATTCCAGTATTAGTATCATGTTCTAAAAACTTAAATATTGTAACAAAAATGCATATTTTAATACAAATTAATAGATATTAATATAATCTTGTATGTTTATCAATGATCTGTTAAACAGTAGGTAAAATGGGTCTTTGATGTCATAGCAGATGAAACTGATACTATTTCTGCAGTTATGACATATCATATCATCATGTCTTCTAGGAATAAACCTTCTTGCATTGTGGATTAGACAGTTTATATTAGATTACATATAACACAGCAAGCTACTGACCACAGGAGATCATGTTAAGTAACCATGGGGTACTTTTTGAGTATAACTTAAAGTCTTCCAAGCACATTAAGTAAATCTTAAGCAAAACTAAAAACTTAAACTTTATATGTAAGCAGTTGACAACACTTTTAGTATATTATACGCGCTTTCACAGTATTTCGTTATATGGTTATATAGTCTGAGATGGAGCTTACAATAATAAATTCCCAATGTTGCATATAATAAAGAACACTCTCAGTAATTAGTTAAATATTTTCTGAAACAATAAACAACAGTTTGCTTTTGAAGTATTGATTATCATTTGTTAAACCAAATATGTTCTAATTTAACTAGTAGTACTAGAAGCAGAAGTATTACTTTACAAAAAACCCATGGAAGAGATAGTTATAGTTCGGTACATATGAAGGTATAAGATTTCATGTTACCAAATAAACTTAAGAACCATGTAGTAGTAAGCATGTAAAAAAAAGAAAACTAAACAGTTACTAATATAATTTAATTAACTTATTTTTTATATTTTAATGTTAGGTTTACTATTAATTTTAATTTACCTCTAAGCATACCAAATCCTACATGTACAGGTAAAATATTTTTCGTATTCTATATTTCTGTAAATAAATTACAGAGAAATTTAAAATGAACAAATGTATATTTATATTTATGTCAGTTATTAAAAGCAATTATTCTCTGCAAGTCCTGAAAGCAATTTTTTTATTGAAACATTTTCTTGACAAAGTTGTACTAATTAACCTGTTCTTAAGGAAGGTGAAAATAATGAGAAGTTCGACTCCCACCCCAGACACCCGTCAGCCTTGCCGGCTTACTTGTTGGTCCACAATTCATGGTACTATGGATTCGATTTGTTCTTCTCCATGGTGCTGCTCCTTTTGGCCATCGTGGAAAGGCCGTCGGTGGATAAGTTCGAGTTCCCCGTCGGAATTCATGGCACGCTGGAATTATTGGCCCTCGGAGTTATCGGGGTGGAGCTAGCGTTGAAGTTGAGGTGGATAGGGTGGAAGACAATCTTGGCGCACAAGAGGACTATGATTAAGGTATGATACACATATATTTGAAAAGCTAAAAATTTTTTAATACATCTCTTCTTGATAAGTACAATGAGAATTCCCTGATCAATATTACGGGAGTTTAGCTGGTATCGTGTGGGAAGTGATGTCCACAAATGAATTATCAATTGGTTAACTAATAGGAAACAACTAACAAGAATAGTAGAAACATTATCAATGGAAGATGTTGAATAGGGAGTTCCCCAGGGTAGCATATTAGGTCTCCTGTGCTTTACAATACATATGGATGCTTTGAGTGATTATCAGAGTTGTGATCAGTGCTATTTTTATATATCGACAAAACGAGAGACGTGATAATTGTATTATTCTCACAAATACACAAATTTTGAAATTAGCTCAATGGATTTGAAGGTTAATGGCCGAAATATTGAAATAGTAGTATTTTAGAAATATTTCATGTTGTTTGGGAATTAAACATTTGTCATGCTTATTACAATTACCATTTATGTGAAATATAAAATGTCCCTGAAGTAGTACCTTGGGGAACTGTAGAAAAAACTATCATTTACTTGTTTGAAATTCTAACAGCTTGTCTTCTGTTATAGCACTCTATTATTTTAAATAGTATTCCTCTGATACCATAATTGTTTAACTTATACAACAGATGATTGACTATATCAAAGGCCTAATTTAGGTCAATGATCTCAGCAGCCATAGCAATACTTTTGTCAAGCTGCTCATGTATATAAATATATTAATTATAACTGCAGCATTTTGTGTTCATCTGCTCTCATGCTTTTTAATACGCTTTTATTAGGTCGGTATGTACGTATTTGTTTTTAAGTTTTCGCGGGCACTAAATGTATTAGATGGTTTCCGGGAATTCATCCGCGTAGTTGATGACTGATCCCTGCCGGGATCGATGGTAAAATGACGACGTTTCGGCAGAGTCATATCTGCCCTCTTCAGGTCGGTTCGCATAATTCTCGTAGCCTTCTGCTTTCGCTTCTAGTTACTCGAATACTGATATTTTCAGGAGCGCGCACGGTGTTATATAGTCGCGGCTCGGCGCCTATTGGTAGCATCGTGAACGGCTGCGTGTGATTGGCCCTGGGCGCTCAGTGGGCACGCCTCCCGCCTGCTGATTTGTTATTTCCGGTTGAGTTGTTATTGGACGGGTCCGGGCCTGTACGGTGTTTATTAGAATTTTCCAACAATTCGTTAAGTTCTGGATTTCATTTCGTGCGTTTAGACTGTGAGGCCTCTTCGCTATTTCAATTGCCTCTCTTACGAGTCTTGATTTCGGATGTTCTATATTTGCCAGTACTCTGGTGTTCTCAAAGTCTATTCGGTGTGACGTCGTGGTGGCGTGTTCCGCAATGGATGTTGTTTTTTCTGCTTTCTTATAGCATTCTGGTGTTCATCACGTCTAGCTTGAATTCTTCTGTTAGTTTGCCCCACATAGGTTTTATAACAGTCTGCACATGGAATCTCGTACACTCCCTGTTGTTCTAAAGGGATCCTCGTCTTCGGAGTCCTCAACACCGTGCTTATTTTTCTGTCTGTATTGAAAATAGTATTGATATTGTGTCTCAGTAGAATTCTTGCAATACTGTCCGTGGCACCCTTGACATACGGTAAATAGGCCTTGGTTATTGGTGTCTCATGTTCCTCGTCTGTTCGTCTCGGTTTTGACTTTAGGGCTCTTTGAATATTTCGGTCTCTAAATCCGTTTTGTCTCAGAGCTGTTTTTAAACTGTCCATTTCCTGTTTGATGTTGTCCTGGTCAGCTAGTCTTTGTGATCTGGTTACCAAAGTTTTGACGACGGCTTGTAGTTGGGCTGGGTGGTGATGAGAATTAGCATGAAGGTATCTGTTGGTGTGAGTTGCTTTCCTATATACTGTATGGCCAAGGGTTCCATCTTCCTTCCTATTTATGAGAACATCAAGGAATGGCAGTTGATTATTGGCTTCAACCTCCATGGTGAATTTTATTTTGTGATGGATGCCATTAATGTGGTCTAAAAATGTGTTGAGGTGTTCCCTCCCATGAGACCAAATCACAAAAGTATCATCCACATATCGCAACCATAAACTGGGTTTAAGAGTTGCTGTTCTTAGTGCCAAGTCCTCAAAGCTCTCCATAAAAAGGTTCGCTATAACTTGTGAGAGTGGCGATCCCATTGGAGCTCCTTCCACTTATTTGTATCGTTGGTTCTCGTAAACAAAATAGGTGTTCATCAGGCAGTCCCTTGTTAAGTCTACAAGGTGTTGAGGTGGTTTTTTTTTTTTTTTTTTTTTTTTTTTTTTTTTTTTTATCCGAAGAGGGGGGAAATACATTGCGTACTTAACTAGCACGTGCTAGCCGTCGTGCGGGACTCCCGGTGCAATGACTTCAAAGCAAGAGTAAGTCGTTGCATTGAAACCAGTATACCGTATACCCGCTAAAACCCTAACCTCTTTCTCCTACAACCATGGTCCCTTGCGGCACTCTTACTCAATACTACTTCGCAAAGGTGGTTTATTGCAGATGTTTACTGCTCTTACATTGGGAGCCTCTAAAGCCTACTCGAACGTATCGCGGAGTTCTTTGAGGATAGTCTCCGCGTAATCTGATACCAAGTTCCAGGCTTGGGGGCCCTTCAGCATGGCTTCTACCAATTGTTCTGGGACGATATTAGTCTCCAGAATCCTCTCCACTTCAGCACGTTGATCCTGAAACCGGGGGCAGGAGAAGAACACGTGTTCCGCGTCCTCTACCACGTCCGTACAGTGTGGGCAGTTTGGGGAGTTTGCCCTCCTGAACCTGTGCAAGTATGCTCGAAAGCATCCATGTCCAGTCAGTAGTTGAGTGATGTAAAACCCAACCTCCCCATGCTGGCGGTTGACCCAACGACTGATGTTAGGTATCAATCGATATGTCCACCGGCCTTTAGTAGAGCTGTCCCACCTCTCCTGCCATTGCCCTAGACTCATGGCTCTTTCATCGCTGTTTCCTGTCATCTGGTCTTTTTCTAACTTTCTGCGATAAAGCCGTCCCCTTTCTGCAGCCAGGATGTCGATTGGCAGGGTAGAGGCAATCACAATCACCGCCTCGTAAGACACAGTGCGGTAGGATGATGCCACTCGAATCGCTGAGAGCCGCTGGACTGATTTCATTTTCCGGCGGTACGATGGTAGCTCGAGCGATTTCTCCCATACCGGTGCCCCGTACAACAAAACAGAAGTAGTTACTGTTGCCAGTAGCTGTCTTCTTATCTGTCTAGGGCCCCCGACATTCGGCATTATTCTAGATAATGCCCCTGTACCCCAGCTGCTTTCTTGCTGGCCGCGATTATGTGCTCTTTGAAGTTGAGCCGTGTGTCCAGGAGCACCCCCAAATAGCTGATGAAGGGCTGCGACTGTATGTAGGTGTCGCCTATTTTGAGGGTGATGGTTTCCCTTGCCTTCCGACTGCTAACAAGAAGTGTTTCGGTCTTTTGCTCTGCTAAACTCAAGTCCGCTGCGAGCATCCAATGCTGAATTGTGGCTATAGCGAATGAGAAGGTTGTTTGTATCTCCTCTATGTGCTTGCGCACTATGATCAATGCCACATCATCGGCGAATGCCACTAGCCTGACGCCCTCAGGCAGACCGAGCAGGAGCAGGTCGTTGTACATTACGTTCCATAAGAGGGGGCCAAGAACAGAGCCCTGAGGTACACCTCCTGTGATCTTATAGTCTACTTGCCCATTTTCAGTTTGGTACAACAAGATGCGGTCCTTGAAATACGCTGAAACCATTCTGCGCAAGTACTGCGGAACTTCCATCCTGGCAAGAGCCTCCAAAATGCGGTCCCAGCGGGCCGAGTTAAAGGCGTTCTTGATATCCAGGGTGGCTATTAGACAGTACTTTTTTCCACCTCTTCTCCATCTCTTTCCCGAGATAGCCTCTCTGGCGATGTTGGTAACGAGTGTCACGGCATCGATGGTTGATCTCCCCTTTCTGAACCCGAATTGGTTGGTGGAAAGTTTTGGCTCAACGTAGGGCTCCAGCCTATCTGCTATTATTCTTTCAAGGAGTTTTCCCGCAGAGTCCAACATACAGAGGGGACGATATGATGACGGTTCGTCTGGAGGTTTCTTTCCCCCTTTAGGTAGGAGCACAAGCCTCTGCTTTTTCCACTTAGTCGGAAAAACCCCTTGCTTTAGGCAGGTCTCATACATGTGTAGAAACATGTCAGGCCTATTGGCTATGGCGCATTTTAGCGCGATGTTAGGTATGCCATCTGGACCGGGAGCCTTACCGTTTTGGAGCCGGTTGCACGCGCCCATCAGCTCATTCATAGTCACTGATGGTATATCTTCGTCCCTCACCTGCCACGAAGGATAAGGGGGTAGCTCAGGCTTCGCAGGAAACAATTGAGTGACAATGCGGTGCAATGATTCGGGGCAGTTCGTTGATGTCATGGGAGGGGCCTTAATTTTATGCATCACGATTTTATACGGTTTTCCCCATGGATCTTGATTAACTTCGTCACACAACTCCTTCCAGTAGGATCTCTTGCTTGAGAGAATTGCTCTTCGTAGTTGTTGTCTTTTGATCTCATAGTCGAGCCTTAGTTCTTCTGTTGTGACCCTGTCGCGTCTCCGTGCTCGTTGATGCAGCCTTCGTGCTTTGAGACACTCTCGTCGGTGTTGTGAGATCGTGTCGTTCCACCAGTAAACTGGTGGGCGGCTGTTGTTGTGCCGTCTCCTTGGCATGGAAGCATCGCAGGACTTGACAACGCTTGTCATTACCTCTTTGGCAGTGGCTTCTGCGCTTGTTGCTATTGACAATGGTTCCTGCTCCATAACCAAGGCGAATGAATCAGCATCGAAAGCATTTTTGTTCCAACCGACTGGCTGTGGCCTCGCACGACTGACACACAATCTTCGTTTTGGAGTGGTGTTGATTTCCCATATAATAGCTTGGTGGTCGCTATTAGTAAACTCCTCATCGACCCGCCACTCACAGCCCCCTTTAATTAGGTTGCTGCTAACGAATGTCACATCGATAATGGAGCTGGCTGTGCCTTTGCGATATGTGCTTACGGCTCCTGTGTTGAGGAGTACCAGGTTGAGCGAAGACATGGTCTCAAGGAGAGCTCGTCCCCTCGCGCTCGTTTCCCGGCTTCCCCAGTCAATTGCCCAGGCGTTGAAATCTCCTGCGATGGCGACCGATTCACGCTTCCGTACATCCTCCGCCAAGGTGTCCAAGAATAACTCGAACTCCTCGAGCTGTGCACTAGGAGGTGCATAGCAGCTATAGAAGTGAACCCCTCCCACTTTGGCTCTCACAAGACATTGTTCGGGGGTATTTGGGAGTTGTTGGAACGGGAGTTTACCGCAAGCCCATATCGCTGCTCTGTCCGTTGTGTCATTTACCCAGGACGGGGTGTCGAAGTTTTTGTACTGCTCGCAGATTATGGCTACGTCGCAATCCAATTCCCGCACCCCGCTGTACCAGTAGGTCTTGGGCTGCTTCGCAATGATTGAGGTTGAGTTGCAGTACTTTCATTTACGGGCTTGTGCTGCTCTCATCGCCTGTTGGTAGATCGGACATTTCCAACTACCCGCAACATGCCGGCAGTCTGACCTACTATTTTCTCTTTGCAGAGTAAGCACTTGGCAGGTTGTTGGCAAGCCGAGGCATTGTGACCGGCGCCTCCGCATCTGTGACAACAACTGCTTCGATCAGTCTTGCCTCTGCACGCCTGGGCGTTGTGCCCAAAGTGCCAGCATTTGAAGCACCGTCGAAGGCTGATCCTCTCGCGAACACGTACTGTGCCCCACGCGAGTTTCAGCTTTCCAAGTGCGATGGCTTTCTTGGCCTGGACTTCTGGGAGACAAACAACTGCCGTTTGTGTTGATCTATATGCCCGTCGAAGTGATTTCACTGCCTCCTCAGTGATCTCTGCCAGGCCGTCGATATTATCTTTGAGCAGGTTTACTACGTCTTCCTTGGTACTGATCTCGTCCAGGTCTTTAATTTCAATCTCGATTGCGGTATTCGAGATTGTACAGTGGCCCCGCTTGGGAGCTTATTCTTGATGGCGTTACAATAACGCTCCATCTCCTGAGCGTCTGCCTTCGCGAATAACAATAGATCTCCCTTAGCTGTTCGTCGGATCTTATTGACTTTTTTGCCTATATCCTGCAAGGTGGGATCATTCTTGATACCTCGCAAGATATCTGCATGGGAGCTCTTCTCGCCTCTCTTTATAAGCAGCGTACAATGTGGCGCTGGTTTTTGCTTATTGGTCCTCGAGGCCTTTTTCCTCTTTGCCACTTGCCAGTCAGTAGACTGGTTTGAAGGTTGGTTCTTGGTCTGCGGTTTAAACTTGGATTTTAATCCATTGTTTCTCTCCGCTTCTGAATTGACCACCCTACTTGTTGTTGCCTGGGTGGTTTGCCCGATGTTCTGGCAACCTTCTTTACCGGGCTTTAGCTTGCTAGCTAGCACCGGTTTAAGAGTTTTTGGTAGTGGTGCCTTACTTGATGAGGCTACTGAAGGCGAGGCCTTCGGTGGCGAGGTCCTTGCTACAGAGTCTGCCGCTAGTGAGGCTACTTTTATTGAAGCCGCATGCTTTGAGGCCGCCGTTGTTGATGCAGCCGGTTTTGAGTTAGCTGCTTTTGAGGCAGCCGCTTTTGGGACCTCCTTTTGCTTTTCACCTTGTGTCTGAGTGTTTGACACCTTTACTGGCGATGTCTGTGTTGTAGCAGGTTTCGCTACAGGAGACGGCCGCGTCGTTGACGTCAGATATTTGTCATATTCTGACTTAATGGCGTTTGCCAGTTTCTTGATCTCATGATGTACATTGTGCCTAGGCCCAATGAACTTCAAGAGCTCATCGATCTTTGCTCCTAATTTGTTTGGAGCGTCACTCTCATTTGTTGCCCTTTGGGGCACGTCAACTCCACTATCCGCCTTTTGGAGGACTTGGCTGAATAGTGTCTTGCTGCCAGCTCTAGTTTTAATGGTCGATGTTGTACCATTAATAGTTTCTTTCTTCTTGTTGTCACTATGTGACGGAACCAGTGATAATTCGCTCCCCCCAGAATCCGTGGAGCGTGCACCGGCCACCGAGGCTTTCACTCGATCGGAACCGGTGGTGGGATTATCCTCTGCAGAGGTACCCACCTGGGGTATTAAGTTGACCTTATCACCCATATCCATGAATGGTTTATTTTCGGGGTTCCTTCCCCTATCTGATTTTGGTCCGCCCTGAAGAAATCCTCAGTACTCCCCATTGCTGGAGAGCGTTCCCCTATCCGCCACCTGGGGAGGCGCCCGGTAGTGGACCAACAACCACCCCGGGGTGTTGAGGTGGTTTGTATTGTATGGTACGTATGTATGTATCTATCTATCGATGTAACGGAAACTTTCAACGCAATTTTCACCAACTTAAAGAAGTCCAATTAAGTTGAAAATTGGCACACGTGCCAAGGGCCGATAAAAATAAAATTCTTTAAGTTGAATTTTCCCGTTTGTTGTCTTTGAGTCACTGTACATGCCGAAATACAAATTCGTCTATTAACTAGTACCATCTAGTTGGCAGTAGTACAACCTGCTATAATAAAGTAAACTTTTTAATTATAATACTAATATATTCTTATGAGACCAAAAACTTAGAAAATAATTATAGTTTAAAAAAACTGAAAAAAGTACGCTTTAATAGCAAATCGAACTAAAAAGTAGAAAATAATTTTTAATTATGAACAGTTTATATTACAACAGTAGAAAGTCGAACAATCAATCATGAATAATTACCTCAAATAAAAAATATAATAAATTTAAGTATTAACAGAATAATTTGATTCAGAGTAAAAAGCGTGGGTGCTTGAAATATTAAATTTTACAATTATTCTATTGACAACTATTTATAAGAGGAGTATATAGTAAAATGCGCTCATATAAACTGTTCATAATTAAAAATTATTTTCCTGCTTTAGTTCGGTTTGCTATTAAAGTGTATTTTTTTTACTTGTTTTAACTATAATTATTATACAATAAGTTATACAGCTTTTTGTAGTAATGTTTTAATTATGTCGGTTCTCCAGAAAAACCTCACTATGTTAATATTTGAACATGATTTTCGTCGCATATTGTATTTGTTGCTTTAAAAAAAATGTTTCATGGTACTCATCACAAGACTATTTTGAGATTTTAAGATGTTAATAGAAATTAAATCCATTTTCTATTCGTTTTGAGGCAGTTAGGACATCATTTGGAAATTTCAGAAATATTTATAAACTCCCACCTTAATCTATTGTTAATATTAAGAAATGATTTGACAAACAACTAACGGTATTTTGTTATTCTATTTTCAGTGCATCACTTTGATCATCATGGTTTCTAGAAGCCATCATTGTCTTGATAAGACAATCGCCACATTTTCGCGTAACACGTGCGCTGAGGGCCGTTGTTCCTCATCGATACCAGAGCTTGCGGCGCCGTACGAAGATACATTCGTCAAATACTCCAAGCCCTTTCCACCCATACTAGACATGCTGGTCTTACTTTTGTTCTTCGTCAACAGCTACGCTCTGCTGGGATTTTCTTGTTCAGCCAACACGAAAACTTATATTTCCGCACGTTGGGCGACAGTTTTGTCAGCATGTTCGTACTTTTGACAACGGCAAAGTATGTAATCTAAAGTAATTGGTGTATCATGTAAAATCTTTTTCTTTTGTAGCTTTCCGGATGTCATGATGCCATCTTATGCCGTCTCTAAATAAATGGAGTGCCGTATTTTCGTTTCTATATATCAACAGTCCTTTACGTTTTGATGAATTTGGTAAGTTTTCTCAATAAATACTAAGGTTGTATGATAAGTGTCTGACTTCAAATTTAATGTTAGTCTGAAGTTGACAGACAATGTAACTCGTTCCTCGAAGTTTCCTTGGACTTCCATCGTCTTGAAGTGGTTGATCTCACAGCGTTTCAATAGTTGTGTATCTGCTATCGTCATCAGGTGAATGATAGGAAATTTTGATTATCCGTCGTATTTATATTATACCCTTAACTCGTCATGCGTCGCCGGTCATGGTCATTGGGTCTTATCTGGTCCAATCAGCGTCGTCGTTCCTGGAGGTTGGTTGCCGTTGATGCGTAGCGTCAGAGGTCGAAGAAAGAGCTCTCCAAATATTTTTAATTTGGACGCTGGGCTCGCTAAATATATTTTCGTTTGAGATTATATATGCTGTCTCTATGAATTTTCTTTTGTACCAGTATTCTTCCTTGTGAATTGCTCTGGCCTGATCCTAGTTGATAATATGGTTCGGTCCATGCGTGATTAGATAGCCCAGACTTCATTACTTCTTGGGTAGTCCATAAAGATGTGGTGGTTTGCTGTGATGTGACGCCAATTTTCTCCTTGTTTCGGGTAGAATGTATTCAGCATGATCTCTGAGAGTGTTGTAAGTTTCATTAGATTCACCATGGAGATGGAAGAGAGTGGGTGCTTACCATTCCTTGATGTAAAGTGTCAAAGGACTAGGACCGGGATCCAAACAACAGTCTACAGGAAGGCTACGCATACAGGATTATATCTTCACTACAATTCCATCCACTTATCAGCAACGAAATCTGGCATCATCAAAACACCAATCCATAGAGCCAAAAATATCTGCAGCACACCAGAAGCCCTCAATGAAGAACTTTTGGCGAATGGATATCCGTAAACGATCATTACCAAGGCGTTTGAAGAGCTGGACAAACCACCTAGGCAGGAAGAGGACATCACGGTAGCAACTCTACTATTACCGTATACTAAAGGCTTGTCGGAGAAGAATTGCACACAGCTGTGGAATCAGAATGATCTTCAAAAGGAACAACACCCTGAGGAGCATGATAACAAGAACGAGATTCGACGCACCAGCAATACCAAATAACTGTATCTACAGCATACCGTGTGAATGTGGCAGTCTTTACATTGGAGAGACAAAGTGACCGCTGAACACCAGAGTTAAGGAACACGGCACAGCTACTCAAAGGGCGGAGGTAACGAAGTCTGGACTACCTAATCACGCATGGACCGAGCAATTCACAAGGAAGAACACTGGTACAAAAGAAAATTCATAGAGACAGCATATATAATCTCAAACGAAAATATAATTAGCGAGCCCAGCCTCCAAATTAAATATTTGTAGAGCTGTTCTTCGACCTCTGCCGCTACTCATCACCGGCAACCAACCTCCAGGAACGACGACGCTGATTGGACCATATAAGACCCAATGACCATGACCGGCGACGCATGACGGGTTAAGGGTATAATATAAATACGACCGATATTCTGAATTTCCTATCATTCAGCTGATGACGATAGCAGATACACAGCTATTGAAACGTTGTGAGATCAACCACTTCAAGACGATGGAAGTCCAAGGAAACTTCAAATTTAGCCTATTGTAACATCTTGTCGAATTTTCAATTGCTACTGATTTAGTTTTCAACAAACTGCCATATAAATAGAACAATATTTGTGATTTTATAAAAGTGGAATGAAATGAATATATTGTTTGCTGTATGCGACTCTACGCTTATTATCTAAACGGCAGCAGAGCACTTTAGTAACTTTTTTAATTTGAGTACAAAGTCGTCAAGATGGGTGCCGTAATTATGTACAAACACATATCTGTTACAACTTTCAAACGCAAACTTCATCATTTAGAGAAGAATTTTGTCGTGTCTGCAATCGTGACTCGATTTGTTTTTTGACAAAATGCCATTTAAATCGAGTAATTTTTGTCATTTTATAACAGTGAAGAAATTGTGGTGGTGGGCATGTCAACTAATTATTTAATAACTTTCGCAATTAGCGAATAAAAATATCTTTCTGCAAGTGAACATTTGTGTTGTCGTCATGTTACGATTCCATATATTGAGTATGGAATGCCAGTATATCTACGTTATTTACCAGGTGGTACCAAAGTGATTAACGCCAAATAGAGTCAGCTTAATCAAACTGTTATTTTGATTGCCGAGATGGATTTTTCTTTTAATGCAAATGTTCTTGAAAATTAGATAAGCTCAGAGTTAGAGAGCGAGAATGAAATCGAGAAATGGAAATCTAGGGTGAAAATGAGATTGTACACCATTTGCTGAAACACAGTTCAATCGACAGGCATAACGTCAATCTTCTTTCTATTAAAGCTGAAGGCTGAACTTGCCATGCAGGAATCAAAAGTTTCATTATTGGACATCGAAATTTGCTGTGTTATTACAGATTGGAAAATCTGAATTACAGTTACTAAACTATTGGGTTTATTCAATAAAATCAAGTGTCTATTCTAAGATTTTAGACATCAAATGATTCTTTATTTATCTTACATCAATTATCCTTATTTATTGAATAGTAAGGTAAACCTACTTAAAAACGAACAAGGCTGGGTTAAGGGAATTTGGGAAATGGAATGGGATATTCAGAGTTCTTTGAAAATAAATAATTCTATTTGTCACTTTCCTCTTTTACCGTATAGGTTATAGTACTAATTATTTATAAATAAATAAAGCTTTATTGCCCAACAGTAAAAAACTATTAACAGGACAATATTTAAGACTCCATAAAAAACAGCTAAAAAAAGTAGTAAAAAATAACAAAAAAAAAAACAAATACTCGATAACTGTGATGTCAAAAATAAAGTTACAAAGTAAACTAAAAATTATGAACTAAATAAAACGTTGGCCCAACTCAAAATAACAGGCAAACAGTTTACATGAATATCACATTCCCTACAAATGAGGTTGAAGTTTTGTGTCATACAAAAAACAGGAGAGTTATGCCTAAGTTAGTTTTGTAACGAGTATGCCTAAAAACCACTGGATCTCTGAGAAAAACAGAAGGTACATTGAAATTGAGCTGTGATAACAAGTTCACTGCGTCTATTTTATTATGCAGAAGCTTGTATAGAAAAGTGAGCGAAAATATTCGCCTGAGCTCCAAAATGTCCACATTAAATCTATTACACATAAGTTGCTCATTAATTCCTCTATTGGAATAAACTCCATTAATTTTAAAACATAGATACTTAAGAAACTTTCGCTGTACACTTTCTAATGCTAACTTCTGATAATTGTAAAATGGTTTCCTCACGATCGAGGTATATTCTAGCCTGGAGCGTACGAAAGAATAATAAAATACTTTCAGAGCATCTATACTACGAAACGATTTACAGTTTTTGACAATAAATAATTTCGAAAAGATTGTTGAGGAGGTCTTGAATTATTTTGTCTATTCATGGGTTTTCTCTCCTCCAAATTTTTTCCTGTAACAGATAAGTATTTAAAAAATTGTATATGTAGAACAAAGTGTAGTAAGGCAATTTCGTAAAATTGCCCGGATTACTGGTTGTCTGTACAGAGATTCTTCCTCACAGTTTTTCTGAGTGAAAGAGATGTCTATAAAATGATCAACCAGTATTCCTGTATATAAGTAATGTATTGTATATTGTGTAATACTTATCTGTGTATGGAGACGTTTCAACTCCGAGTCTGGAGTCGTTGTCAATCGTTTAGTGTTGTTTTCGAGGCTTTTTTCTAAAAAATTTTCGCTTTGATTTTGAATTTATTGTTTGTCAAAAAATTTGACACTGACAATTTGTCGTTTGGCGATCACTTGACGCTGAGGTTACCGGAAAAAAATTAAGCGGTTAGGAAATAAATACAGCGTTAAAACTGTTTTTAAAACAAATAATACCTTGCGCTCTATCCTCACACATACCAAACCGTTTAACGCAACCCAGAGTTCTAAAAATTGTGTGTACAGTGTTTTGTGTGACTGTGGCCATTCTTATACCGGTGAAACTTCAAGACCTTTAGAAGTAAGGAAAAAAGAACATCAATATAACATTTCCAGAAGACATGTGGACAAATCAAATTTGGCCAATCATGTATTAACGAGCACCGGTAGCCATAGGATAGACTGGGATAAAACAAAGATCTTGTTGAAAGAAGAAAACTTAAAAAAGAGAAAACTTAAAGAGCCAGCTGTATGATGATAAACAACACTGAAATCGGAGCACCTTCAGCCGACCTTCATTTGGACTGGAAGAATTTACTGCTAACAGAACAAAAAAACGGTAACCTCAGCGTCAAGTGATCGCCAAACGACAAATTGTCAGTGTCAATTTTTTGACAAACAATAAATTCAAATCAAAGCGAAAATTTTTTAGAAAAAAGCCTCGAAAACAACACTAAACGATTGACAACGACTCCAGACTCGGAGTTGAAACGTCTCCATACACAGATAAGTATTACACAATATACAATACATTACTTATATACAGGAATACTGGTTGATCATTTTATAGACATCTCTTTCTCTCAGAAAAACTGTGAGGAAGAATCTCTGTACAGACAACCAGTAATCCGGGCAATTTTACGAAATTGCCTTACTACACTTTGTTCTACATATACAATTTTTTAAATACTTATCTGTTACAGGAAAAAATTTGGAGGAGAGAAAACCCATGAATAGACAAAATAATTTTGACAATAAAGCCATATAATTTACTAGCTTCGGCAATTTTAAGGTAAATGTGTTTGTAAAAATTCAACCTAGTATCAAACCACACACCAAGATCCTTAATTAAAGTAGCGCGTGGAAGGCAATCATCTCTTACCTTATAATTAAAATCTAGACAATCTTTCTTCTTGGTAAAAGACATTATTTTGCACTTAGACACATTCAAATGTAGATTATTCTGCAAGCACCTGTCACTAACAACATTAAGATTCTCTTGCAGAAAATAGCAATCGTCAATACTTGTAATCTCAACAAAGATTTTTAAATCGTCAGCATATAATTAATTGTTACACTTTAGCCTACTTGTTAAGACTTCAATGAAAAGAAGAAACAGCAGAGGTCCCAGGTTTGACCCTTGAGGAACCCCTGATGTATCAACGTATTGGTTTGATTTAAATCCATTATACAAAAAAAGACTGGATTCTGTCAAAATAAGAATTTAAAAAAGTAATGCGTTGACTACCGAATCCAAATACCGTGATCCAATTTATCAAAGGCCTTTGCAAAGTCGGTGTAAATAACATCCATTGACTTTTATTTTTCTAGACATTCCGCCAGGTACTGAGTTTAGATTATAAAGTGAGGGTTGGTAACAGTCGATCTTTTCTTCAGAAATCCGTGCTGCGAATCAGAAATTTGATGACATATATAAGGATAATGTGATCGTACAAAATTATCTCAAAAACCTTGGAAAAGTTTGACAATATAGATATTGGCTATAGTTTCTCGATAGCAGATTTGTCTCCGATTTAAATACCGGACATATTTTAGCTGATTTCCGAGTAGAGGGAAACGTTAAGGATCTTAATGATAGGTTGTATACGACACTGAGAGGAACATCCAGAACTCTTCTTCTTTAATAAGAAAAGACGGAACACCGTCATATCCAGATGTAAACTATTTTTCAGCTTCTTCATAGACTGAAACACAGTTAGCCTCGGAAATAGTTGGTAATTCGAAATTTACGTGCGTGATGATTGGGCAAACAGAGTTCATGTTTAGACTGGACTGCCCAAACGCACTTTGAAAGAAATCAGCAAGCAATTATTTTCATATTTTTCAGATGCTTGCCGTGGTCTATGAAACTTTTACCAGCATAGAAAAGAGAGAAATTCCGAAAACTGTTATTGCACAAAAGACAAGCTTGTAAGCTAGCATTTAGACTACTTGTTAGCAAACAAAACCCGCCCGCATAAGATTCAAACAGTTCCACGGATTGATGAGATACTATGCTCCAAAAACAAGTGAGTAAATGTTGTAGTATACTTAACGTTAACTAAAATACCACTTTTTGTAGAAACTAAGAGACGTAGTTTTAATATTTCGTCAGTTAAATACGTCAAACAATGGACTTTTGACACAAGATGAGTTTATCAACATCTACGATGCGACAACTCTAAAATGAGGAATAAGAACCCGATCGATCCGTGGTTCTCAGCAGCTTGGCCTCCATTGAGGACTTTTTGCAGAGGATCCAGGATTGGTCTCGTGGAAATATTTTGAACATTTTGTCTGTAAGTGTACTAAATTTTTAACTAACAAATAGTGTGGCAAAGAGATAAATCAAAAACTAAAACAGCCGGTCTTACACTAGTTTTTAGATTTTTCCAGGTGCTTTTTGATTTCCAGTGACGTCAGGAAATTTCTGCAAGAATTGTCCTGCTATATCTGACCAAATATCCTCTCAATCCTCTCTGCTTTGTTATTTTTCATTTTCTTCTATATAGCTAAGATTTTTCTAATATGTCTTTTTTTTTTTTTTTGCTATTATAACCTCATCTAGACTATTTGTTGTGAATGACTTCAAATAATTATTACATCTGGGATTTCCTGGTAAAATTATATGCTTTGCTGAACTGTTTCGAAACATTTCTGGATGTAGTTTTTAGCTTTTTTTGAAGTGTTTCAGGCTATTCTTCAATTTTTAGAACAAGAATTCAGTCGCTTTTGTCAGTAGGTATGTTATTGCAATCCATTCTGTGGGTTCAAATTAAATTTAAGACTGATATTCAGTTTCACTTTCGATGTCTTTATATACACAAAAATAAATCCATTTGTTTACAAACATAAGTACAATAGCTAACTGACTTCTATCGATTCAAACTACACTAAACTACTCGACAGGTAGAAATTTCTCGAGACCGCCGCTTTTTGCATCCATCGAAATTTTAGGATAGCATTTTTTTTTATTATCTCAGTCGGTTGTATGTTTACGTCTTGTTGTCGGAACGATTAATTTAGAAGATTTTCTTGCGTATACAGCTGATTTATTTGATTCTTTGCTTAAGAATGTAACCAAACATACTACCTTTGTGTAATATTGGTTGCATAAGTAGACTATTCCTTTTTATTACTGAATCAGATTAAACATTTTTTGGTTTATAAATTTTCTAAATTTTACTGCTTTAAAAATATATTTATATTATATATATTTGCAAGTTTAGCTGATTATAGATTTTTTATATTTGATTAAATATTACTTGTTTTTAGATGTTATAATTGTTGCTAATGGTATAGCAATGTTCATAAGAATACTGGAAAGTACAGAAACTCTAATATAAGGAGCAAAAAAATTTTTGTGCTTCCCTGGGATACGTTGTTTTCCTAACGTGTAAGTTTTATTTATTTGAAAATTTATTACTACTACTAGAGGTTTTTTGTATTATTTCACAGTGTTCCTTATAGAAGCCTTACTGCGGATCGTCGTCTCGTTGGTCTGAATATATTTCATCAGGTTGGAACTTTTTTGACTTGTTTTCCTACAGTTCTTGCCTTAAGAGGGGCGTTTTTGTTATTGATTTTCCCCAGTGCCACAGTCGTTGTCATTTTACGACCATTGAGGTAAGCTTTATAAAAATTACATGGAATCTTTTCCTTTAGTTATAGGAGTATTCTATTTAGATCATAAAGCCATATACTTAAAGTGACTAATTAATTTGAAATAATTAGTCCTAGAGATGTGTAAGAATTTTTTTTAACTGTCAAAATATAACTTAGGTAGATCTATTTAATTTTTCGATAAATTTTATGGTTAGTCAAAATTGTATGCAAATAATTTGACGCAGTATATTTAATAAAACATTTAAAATATATATATATATATAAATATATTATATTATATATATATATATATATATATAACCGACTTCTACCTATAACTAAAAGCTAAAAATAATTATAACAAAATACAACTCTAGCAAATAAATGAACACATTCAATGTTGTAAGGTACCTACCAGAAGTAAAAGATGTAAACAGTTAAAAGGTACTCATTCTGTACAAATAATTACCTACCAATCTAGTATATTTTGAGTCGGTGCCAAGCAAATCTAAAATCCTTCATTGCGTACTTATCTACTAATTCATCAAACTTGATTGTTGCTTGGCACCGACTTCAAAATATACTAGATTGGTAGGTAATTAATGTACAGAATGAGCACCTTTTAATCTTTATACATTTTTTATTTCCTGGGTAGGTACCTTACAACATTGAATGTGTTTATTTATTGGTAGAGTTTTACTTTGTTATAATTATTTTTTAGCTTTTGTTATAGGTATAAGTCGGTTATATATATTTTTAAATGTTTTATTTTCAACTTTTTAGTTTTTTTTTTGAACTCAGGTTTTTCATTCTTTATTTTTTATTTTGTATGTATAACCTTAATAGACAAACCAGGTACCTCGAAAGACTCTACATTACACAATGACACTTTATCA